>CACVKI010142601.1:0-17125 GCA_902732785.1 Trichogramma evanescens | reverse complement strand
TCGTGGGTCATTTGTGCGTATCCTAACCAACAAATGAGCTGGAACAACAAAAATATATGCTCATTCGACTCTAATGGCAAATAGAATATTGTTTTACGCCTAAAACATCCAAAAGAACTCATCAAAATGATTTAATTATTAATAATAGCTATAATTGTGTGCCAGCTCATTGAAAAAAACCTATAATTTCGTGTTATTTCGAAGTTGGCAGCGCTGAAATTTTAACATTGGAAGTATAGGAGCCCCTCACGTCCCGCTTCGTCCCCCTCTGAGACTCCCGAACCTCCTTAAATAATAATTAATGTCAATTTAAAATCTAAATAAAAAATCTAAGATATTTGGAAAACTATATGTAACTAGGATAAAAAATCACTTAGAAATCATATGCCCTTGATTCTAGGCGCTTATGAAGTGGGGATACAAACATAAATTGCTTTCAATTGCATTTGTGTCACATTCAATTGCTGTTATAAGAATTTTTAGTAAGCTACAAAGCGTAGTAAGGTGTTGAATGTCAGATTGTGGTATCGCAGCTTAAATTTAAGAAGTATTTGTGAAGTTGAAGTTTTAAAACGAACATTTTAAGGTAATAATTTTTTTCAACGCAACATCCATACACGGATAATATGTTTTGTTAAAATAAATAATTCAGTGTTGTATTGCAGTATATGCGATGTGCATATGATATATTATTATCTATATTTGCAGTACTGCCAGTCACAATTTATCATAATTATATGAGAATTATAAATATTTGTTGTTGTTGATTGTAATTTCAAATCTTATTTGATAAATAATACATGAAATTCGCAAGCCAATTTGATTGTATCACTAATGATAAGAAAATAAATTACAATAACAGAATAAAATTATTTGTTTCGTTGAATTTCTTCAAACCAGATAATAGCTTATATATAAAAACTAGAGGCAACATTCGTCGCACAGAGTTGAGCAAAGTCAGTTGACAACGACAATGAAATTTATTTATTGAAACAGATCAATTCACATGTTTAAATTTTAACTAATTTGTCAAATTAATTTCTCCTTACTTGATAAAACGGTAAGAGTATATAAATTAATTACACGAATACTTTAGATTACACTAAAAATTGTTTTTGTACAAACTTGAAATTATTATCCGATATCATTCACAAATGAGTACCAGCTACAGTATATATTCGAAAAATTCGGGAAATTTTTTTTTAACTAAGAAAGAGATACAGTAAAATTTCGATGATTCGAAATCCTGAATGCAGGCTGTAATTTCGAATTATCGAGATAAATTTATAAGATTTGATGACTCTAAATGCAAAATTTTATTTCGAATTATCAAAGTTTTACTGTATCCATCGAAGTTCCATTTCCTAAGTATTCCAGACATATATTATGACGTGATAAAAAAAAATAACAATAGACCCCTATGAACGAAGAAAAAATTCCATGTCAACAGTTAATAAATTAACAAAATTTAGGAGACGTGCATAAAAATTCATAGCAAGTGCATAAGAATGTACTTTTTGCATTCCAAAAATTAATCAGAAACGCGTCTAGTTACCCATAATATACCCTTAAAATTTCAAACCAATCACGTAAAAATTATTCCAAGGTATCGTTGGAAAGCGTTGCACATGAAAAATTCCAAAAGGAGCCACCACGATTTTGCTGAGCTCAGTTTATAAAACAAAAACTTTCTGATGAAAATAGATCGCAGTTATAGACAATTCTAACTATATTATATTTCTTTAAATTTTTAAAGCATATCACCATGGCAGGTTTTGCCACAAAATCAATTCACAGTGGTCGCCAAATGACAGATAATTATGTTGTTCAACCGTTAATTATGACTAGCACATTTCTTCAAAATGGACCAAATGATTTTGAAGTAATCATGACTTAAAGTTTAAAATCTGATTAAATATTTAATTATTTATATAATTTTAGAAATATTGTTATGGAAGAGACGACAATCCGAACAGATATTATCTGGAGAATTGTTTAGCTACCTTAGAAAATGCCAAATATGCCCGAGTTTTCTCCTCTGGCACTGGAGCTACTACAGCTCTCATGTCTCTGTTGAAATCCGGAGATCATATTGTAAGCGGCGATAGTCTTTATGGCGGAACTCACGAATATTTTCAAAAATATTTACCCAATATCAATGTTGAAGTAACGGAAGTAGATGCTCGTGACCATTCTGCAGTAGAACGTGCTGTGTTACCTAATACTAAGGTATAATTTAATCAATTACGAATAATTTGGATTTGATCAAAATATTTTTTTATTATAATATTTAAAGATGATATGGCTCGAAAGCCCGACCAATCCTTTAATGAGATTGACAGACATCAAGGCCGTATGTGACAAAGTCAAACGATCTAATCCAAATGCAATGATCGTTGTCGATAATACGTTTTTAACGTGTTATTACCAGGTATTCATTTAATTCATAAATTGATTTTTTAAACAGGAAAAATATTATTCTTTTATGGCAATATTTCATTTGTTCATAGAAACCTTTAGAGTTAGGAGCTGATGTTACTTCTTACTCTCTAACAAAATATATAAACGGCCATTCAGATGTTATAATGGGAGCTGTTGTTACCAATAATAAAGACATTGCGGATAAATTAAAACATGCTCAAAAAGGTTTAATTATTATTTAAATTTTTGATAAAAAAATGTACTTATAAATTATTTACAGTTATGGGAATCATTCCTTCTCCGTTCGACTGCTCGCTTGTTAGTCGTAGTTTAAAAACTTTTGAATTACGAATGCAACAGCATATGAAAAATGGTTTATCGATAGCAGCATTTTTAGAAAAACATCCTTTAGTTGACAAAGTTTTGCATCCTTGTAAGTACTTGAACGAACATAATTTATCTGAACAAACAAAAATAATAGGTCTTCATTGTAGATATGCCTTCACACCCACAGTATGAATTGTCATTGAGGCAAACTACTGGTCACAGTGGAATGATCTCTATTTATATAAAAGGAGATTCTCATAAATTTTTAAAAGCCTTGAAAGTATTTAGTTTAGCTGAATCCTTAGGTGGGGTCGAATCTTTGGCAAAATTGCCGTAAGTATTTATCTTTTTAAACAAATAAATTTTTAAATTATTAACTTATAATGTTCTATATAGTTATCTGATGGGACCTCCGAAAATACCAGCTGAAGAACTTGCACGCCTCAAAATAAATGAAAAACTAATTCGTTTATCTATAGGAATTGAAACTGATTCAGATTTAATCAACGATTTAGAACAAGCTCTGATAGCTTCAATGAAATGAAAAATAATTATTATGCGTAACGGCAAAAGACTTTATTCAAAAAAGCTGTCTGGAAAAAGATGTTGAAAATGTGTCGAGAGGATTGTAAGACAGATTATAAGGTCACTGTACCTATTTTCTCTTATATCCGTATATTTCCTCAATAATTAATACTAGCGCTTTATCCTCACTTGCTAACGCTTCTTTGATATTTTCGACTTTTTTGAGAAATTTACGATTTCGACTTAGAAAAAAGTACTATGATAGTTCTATACATTTTTTTTTTCAGGAATCGAAATAATAAATTTTGGAGATTTAAGCAATTTCTTCAGCTTCACCGCGTAATTTATAAGATCAACGGTTTAATTTTGCACAATTTTTTTTTTTAAATTGGTTGTATTGAGCCGAACGTATTCAACATAACTCTATGATTTAAATACTGGTATCAAGTATTGAACTTATGTAAAAAATGTATGTAAAGTTGAACGAAAATAGGCACAGTGAAAAATAATATAATTCATATTTATTTTGCATCTTATATCCTTAATTTATATTCTTTTTACAAAAAAGTATACAGTTACAGATTGATTAAAAATTTAATAATAAACTTGAAGATCTCTTTGCTTCTCTCATTCTCGTCAAAAATATCTATTTTGCTTTTCTCAATAAAAATCATTCATTTATTTGGACTTCCATAAAACTGTATGATTCTATTCTTAACTACCCTCTTTATATCTGCTCTCCAATTCGTTACAACTGAATTTTACTAATTTTCATTGACACAATGGGCCTAAATCTTTCGAAGATCAGTATTATCTTACAATCCAAAAAAATTGTACATTAAAGTTAAATGTGATGTTAAATATGTTGCAAACGTTGGCATTACACCGTAGCATATTTCAAAGACAAAACCTATTTAATTCTTGGACATATCAAGAAATTTTAAGTTTATCATAAAAGGTTTAAACGACCAAGTCGAAAAACGTGTTTGAACATTTTTATTTACACTTTTTTTTGTAACTTTTTAGGCTAACTAATCCAATATTATATACTGGATATAATTTATTTTTTACCATAAGTTCATAGAATATTGTTGCAGAAATACGAAATTGAATTTACAAATAAGAGATTTGTGTCCATTATATATTCTTACCGTATTATTTTATTAGATTTAAATAAATTATGTTTATTATTTTTATCACTTGCACAAATAACACTTGATACATACCCCTCCATCATCACATCATCAATAGAAAATTAAAATGTTTTTACAATTGATTTGTCGTTCATCCAATGTAAACGAACCGAAAAAATTATATAGACAGTTACCCTTAGCCGTTATTTCTGCAGGGACTAAACCTACACCACAGCAAGTGTTATTTATATAATCTTCGCTTAGGTAGCTGCATCTAAGTATACTAACTCGTAGGTGGTCTTGTGTTTGGGAAACTTGGTTATATTATTTAGTTAGTCAACCCTGGCCGCGAGGCAACGACAAGTGGCGCGTTCACCCTCGCTCAGGCGGCTCTTGTTTCTTACACAAATATACACTCTCTTTGCTAGATTTTGTCAATGTGTGTAGCATTATGCATCGGGATGAAAAGGGCTGCTATGCGGTGGATGTGCTGAACGTGCAAATCCCGTCATTATCAAATTTGTCTTTGAAGAGCCGCAGAAGAGGAGAACGTGACTGAGCCCTCATCTGATAGTAACAAATATTCGACTTTTTTAACGCGTATGCATCGAGTACCATAGCGATAGCAGGTTTTGCTTATCTTTTCATTTTATCTATTTAGAGTTGAAAAGTCTTTAATAAGTTATTAAAAATTTTCATTTCATTTTTAAATTAACGGCTGAAAATGTTTCATGTTCGTTAGTAAAATTTTAGTCGATCCTATCTAATACTACCCCAAAAGTTGCTTTGCTTAAGAAATTTAATTAAACAATAGTTTTTAAATTTTTTGGTCAATTATAAAATTTTTATTGTTAAAACGCATGTTTATTACATTTTCACTGCATACATATTTAATTTTTTTTTAATAATAATATGAATTGTAATTTTTAATCACAGCTGTTCAAGGATGCCTCAATTTATGTATTGATGATTAATTAGCGGCTTGCTACTAGTCACTACATCACGAAGATTCAAGGATTTACCGATGTACATTAGGGTGTTCGTTATTTCCCAAACTCGTTCTTATGCATTTTTCCAAAAATTTTTCGACAGTTTTTACTTAAAAACAAGTCTCCAATACTCTATTTAACCCAAATCAATCGCTGTCTATTCCCCCAAAGGCCTTGAACTTGCCATTTAAATGAAGTGGGAAAAATCGTCTTTTAGCAAATAAGTTCCAGAAAGCGCCTGGAATGACCAACATGGCAATCAGAAAACTTATTGTTCTATGTATTTAGAAAGTATTTGTGAAGTTTGATGGCCGATGGTTGAATCGAAAAATGATTGCAAACTACAATGAAATGACGTCAAATTGAATTCGAAAAAGTTTTCGTTACTGAATCTACAATATGTAACTATCCAAATAAAAAACCATAATGTTATAAAAATATCAGAAATATTTTAGGTATGAGTACAGTTATTTTGTCATAATTGAAGTGGGTAATCAAAAGGTGTTCATGCACCTACTGAACTCGAATTTTCGCGCCTCTTTACTTACAATGTATAAGTAGATATTATCTACTTGATTACATTTAAGGTTAAAAAGCTCCTTATTTAATATGATTTCTTATTCACCATTTGCGAAATTTGCCAAACTTTACGCGCTATTCATTTGTTTATTAGTTACGAAGTGTTTACCTTATAAATTTCAACGAACAAAGAATTTGATAGTGATAAAAAATTATCTCTATTGAAATATTACTCTTAAATATCAACTAGAAAAAATGGAAAGATAATTTCATGCAGAATTATAAACTATTCAAACAACGTGTCACACTGCTGACAAGAGCGATTCATCGTCACTTCTTAAATAAAATATATTCTCTTATTATGCATATGAAAATCGTTGGAAACAACTACGACTCTTCTTTCCATATGAAACACATAACCTCATAGGAGTTCATGTTCTCTTGATATCATTTCAAGAGATTTCTTGAATACTGTTGGGGCACTTCTAGATGGGTTTAGTATAGAAATAAGTCGTTAACATTATTGTGCTATGTTGTAGCAGTTTCGTCAAACATTTATTTATGTATTAGTAAAAAAATTGGACTGTTCACGAAACAATAAATTTCTGCACTGCCGATGAGCGCATTCTTTTTCCTATGTATGTATTTATTGAAAAATCTTAACTTATCACGACAGTATGGAAAGTAAGCTAAGAATCAGTAGAAAAAAGTAACTTTTTAGTGAAATTAGTTTCAAATAATCGCATAAAAAAAGACTCAAAGATTTCTTAACAAATTTGACATTTTTTATGTGCTTTAGGTTTTTGTACATCAGCAAAATCCATTATAGATAATTATAGATAAAATAAAGATACAATTCTTGTCTACAACAAACTTTTTTCAATAGTAAGGATTGGATTAGCGTGAAAATTAAGAGACAAAGGTCATAATCGTCCCAAACTTATTCAAAATAAGAATGGTTATACAAAAAATACTTTTCAGCGTGAATTGTTTTACAAGACTTAATTTCTTCGAACAAATACACTATGCAACAAAATTATCGCAACGAAACATTGTATTAAAATTTTGTCAATTTTCAAATGCTTCTATCTTTGTCTATTTTTATTGTATCGAGACGAATTTTGTTTGATTTCTGGGAAATTTTGTCATCTTTAAATCTAAATATGTTCAAAAATCGAGTCAATCTTAGCTAAACGAGGCATTTTACGTACTTTAAATGATACCTTCAATACGTCCTACAGGGCGCAAAAATAATCATAGAGTGCCTTATTTTTTTTTAATTACTTTGCGATGGTTTATCTTAGATTTTGATAAGTAAATTACTGTAGTACGGATACACGTTTAAACAATAAATTTTTTTTCAGTCATTTTTAGTTTTGGTCTTAAATACTACTGGTAACTCGAAATTGACTCGAACCCATTCATAGTATATCGACGCTCCCCACGAAGAATAACATTTCTCCATTTATATAGTTTAATACACAAGCTTGTTACTTTTCGTGGGGAGAGTCCATCAATAGATTTAAAGAAGACAACATTTCAAAGAAATCAAAAAGAAATTCATCTTGATACAATGAAAATAGGTGAAGATAGAATCATTTGAAAATTGAAAAAATTTTGATAACATTTTTTGTTGCGTAATGTATGTTACTTATAGATTTATAAATTCTAAATATAACATATAAAAAATTTGGAAATCTTATAGTTAAATTTCTTTGTCGATCGCGAACAAGTAATAATCAAGAATTTTTAGTAGACTCAAATCAACGCTTGAATCACTAATTTAAAGCATTCGTCATTGACCTCGCGAGCAATGTAATTATATCGCTAAAATTTCGCGAACTAAAAAGAAAGATATCTGATGTATACCTATTTAAGTGTAATACCTTTTTACTTTTCACATCTGTTTATATTTATAACGTGGGAGCTCAAGAAAGATGAGAGAGTTGACGTTTTGATTCTTGGGAAGTATAAAAGAAAGTTAGTTTGCTCTTGTGCTTAATATAAAATTAAGCATACATACTTTCAGATTTTGCAAAAAATTAATCGTACACGAAAGGCCTTATCGATTGATGGACGTATATAGTTATTGAAATGTTAAAAATGAACTACTTGAAATAGATGTGTATTGGAAAATTAGAAACCGACATTCTAGTGTTGTGCAAGTCGTCAAGACGGAGCTTATCGTGAAATGACACGTTGTGAGTTGCGTCGCTCACGCTCAACCATCATTAGTGCTAGGTTACAGTCACCACCTCCATTTACACCCTTGTGTGTACCGGCTTTGATTGCCGTACGTGTTGACATCAAGATTTATGTCCTCCTCGAAATGGTACCAAGCGCCATGTTAATTAACTAATAGTGCACAGACCCTTTCCTAGATATGCATTGTAGATGCGCAAACCTACATCTTTTAGAAATTGTCTTGATAGGTATATTTTGAAACTTATATGTTGTCTCTTAGTTATCTACACTTTGAGAGTTGTATATTTATTGTGATCACTTTGTGTAAGGAAAAATTTTGATCGATAAACTATAATTTCCTCGTATAATCGCATTCTAATCGGACACTTGAGATCCCTAAAAAAATCGAAAAAAGACATTTTTTTCTTGAATATTTGACGATATTACATCGTTCTAGATGTACAAAATAGTTTTTATGTCGCTTATGAATATTCTTAATTTATATTTAAACCTTAAGAAAAAAGTTCGTATGGTTGGGATCTTCAAGTCAAGTTCGAAATTTAGAAAAAGCGATATTTTTGTCAAATCAGCGAATATAAATATATTTGCGATTGTAGACAAGGTATCTGTACTTGTCTCTTTCCCGTTAAACTATATGGTTTTTTTTTAAATTTATGAATTAATAATCTAAGAGTCTAGAGCATGTGATTTCGCAATAATTCGTTTGAACTAATTATGTGAATACTTTTTTATTTTTACGCTTACTGCATAATATTTTTAATTCTAGTTTTAGCTCACAGTCAAATCCAGCCTGAACTTTGATAAAATTTTTATCAGATGAATTAAAATTTTACGGGTACATAACTAAGAATTAATTTTCGTTGGAAAATGGCAATGAAGCGATGATTTTATAATTATCGATTATTTACATTATTCATATATTTTAAATCACACCTTGGTTTACAACTTATTTTTTTTATGAAAAATCAAATTTGGTTTTTATTCAATTTTACTGCATATTAATAGGCGCAGTGCTGCTGCCGGCTAAATATATAAACAAATACATTTTTTAAGTTATTTTTGAAAATAATGTTTATAAAATTGTATGTACTCTGAAGTTAGCTTGATCATAGATTATTCATCTCCTCGTGTAATTCTGTGTTCATCGAGCATACACTAATTATTGGTTAGATTATTCGTTATAGCCGTACGACAGGATTTTAAAATATCACTAGATCTGTCGTACGGACAGGTGGAGCCTACTTAAATAATTGAATTTTGCTAATGGAGTGCACCTTCAAATATGTTTACACCAAAACAACCTTATTTTTATCGGACGAATAAACAGTTTTCACTGCTCAAATTAGTCGACCTTTATGATAAAGACGTAAGTTTTTGTTAAAATCAGCAGTATCACCACCGTTTATAGCTAACTATGAGTATTAGTTAATCGAACTACTTACCTCATTAGTAACTATCAAATTGAATGATTTATTATGAATTGAGGTTAGCTGATCAATAAAAATAAATGTCTTTTATGACTGCTTAATTAATTAATTTCAAAGAATATCACATTTATCCCGTGTAAACGTATGAAATGGTCGTTTGTATGTGTGATACTATTATTTAAAATAATATTAAACTGAATAATTTTTCGTTCATACTTCTAAAATTTTAGCTTTTATACTATAATTGTTTATTTTTATGTTTCAGTCTTTCATTCGTGAATATCTGTTAGATAATGTGTTCGTTTGTATTTTTATGTACATACTATTCTACTTTGCCATTTGCTACGCTCACAAGGTAAACATACGTTTGAAAAATCATCAATATTACTATCTTATTATTAATTTTTGTTCAGGTTATCAAGCAAATCGAGGACAAAAATGAAGAAATGATCGCCAAAGTGAATTTAAATCGAACGGTATGCAAAAAAGTTTTATTAAAAAAAAAGGAAAAATACATCGTACAATACGGTTTTAAATTTTAGAAAGTAAATGATATGATAGCAATAAAAAATCATCGCATGGAATATGAAGAAGTTGTTATGAATACGGTCAGTAATAGGGTAAAATATTTCTCTGCGAATACGATTTGTGTCGAATAATTTAAATTATTTTCAGAAAAAAGCACAAAAAATAACTACGAAACATTTGGACAGCGAGGTAAAAATTCTTAAATCAAACATAATGTTATATTAATCAATAAAATTAAAACATTTATGTATTACCAAGTAGATAAAGCGATTAAGTACAAAACTCATGAAAACACAGGGCAAATTAAATGAGCTTGAAAACTTTGTAGCAAAGGTAAACACAGTGAAGGGCTATGAGTATCAATGAATTACTATAAAAAATGTTTTCTTTTACCATAAAGTATTAACTACTAGATAATTTTTTAGTGGAAATATTGGAAAAGTTGTACGGAGCGAACGAAGAAAATGTCAAATTGTAATGGTGAATATCATCAAGACGAAATTGATCCTGAAGTAGAGATCAATGACGTTAAGGTATAATCAAATCCATTCATTTTTACTCGTTAGTTCGACTGAATATTATTAAATAACTCTATGGATTAAATAAAAAAACTGATAATCAATTAAAGTCTATAAAATAAACATTAAATTACATAATATATTTGAGGAAATATCGATGTTTTCATCAGATATTGGACCCGTCTTTTCCACCGTCGAACCCGCCAGAGCCACCACCGAGGAAGTTTGGAGTCTTTGCTCGACCGCCCACAATGTCAGGTGGTTCGAAAATCGGATTCAAATAGTGGGGTCATGACGAAAAACTCCTATACAAATTCATTTTACCGAGGTATAAATTTAAGCATATGTTTCTAATTTGAGTCTGCACGCAATTAATAAACTTTGATAGCTTTTCACAATTACTATTTCAAACTAAGAAACTAAATTTTGAATTTAAATAAACAATTTTGTTTGTATTCAATTACTGAAATGTATTTACAAAAGTTTATATTACAGATTCAAAATTATCAAGATACCAAAGAGGTCGAGAAAATCGTGGGCGAACAATTTTTTTCGGCTTTAAGAATTTGCAGAGATAAGAGAATCGATCTTCGAAACAAAACCTCAACAGTTGCACTCGTCACTTACTTCACAAAAATATATCATAAATAGCTTAATTTAATGATTCACGATCAAACAAAAGTTCAAATTCCCAAGTGGGTCTTAATTTTTTATACGTCACATATCATTTCTTTATATCCGATAGAGTTAGTCTGTTTCGCAATACTGTCGATCACTTGATTTGGGATATAAACTTTAAAATTTGGGATATGTATTTTTTTAAGATCCATTTAATCTTATCTCATTTCAGTCTCTCATCGTAGTAATCTCATTTTGGCATTATTTAAAATGTGTTCTTAGTCTAAAATTTGCAAATTATACTGTCATTTCTCTAGTAAAACTAAAAGTAAAAATTACACGATTATAAGAGAAACAATTTCATTAGAAGATAAAGTTAAAAACGTATGAATAAAATCAAAAAGTACTAACAATAAATTCTTGAAAATAAATCGAAAATCATAAGCTCATGATAAGCCGATTCGTAAGAAATTCAATATGATACATGTATGAGTATATACCATAATATAAAACCACGTGAAGATCTCAAGTTTGACGTTGCTCGATATCTACAAAGGTAGGCTTGTGTGTATATGAGTGTAGCTCGAATTTACTTTCACTGCCGAGCGCGAAGGCTGTTAGCCTCGCGAAGCCATGAGCCCGAGTCATTCACAGTCATTCCGTAACGGCGAGAGGCCACCGATCGTGTGATCCGGCAGGGATTGAATAACTCAAAGTGCCGTTTTTCAGTTGTGTAAACGTTAGTTTTAAATTTTGATTATTTTTTTTCTCTTTCATCTTCGCTAACAAACAATTCGATTGTTCAAATCCAAAACTAAGACGCGTGTTAATGTGTGTATGTGTTGTTTGGAAATACTTTTATCAGCATTGCGTGCATCTGGTTGTTTTCTGCTCGGTGTACAGGAAAGTGAGAGTAGTTTTGTTGAGAGTGAAACGCTGCGCAGCAGTATTAGTGCTTGTGTGAGATAATTCGTCGATACATACGTTCGCCTGCATAATAAGCATTTTTTTTTAACATCATCCTACGCTTATTTTACTAGCGTCTGTCTCATCAAACGACGAATGTGTTGTGGATAGTTGAGCGCTATATTCGTCTAAATTTAGATTACGCCTTATACGTGTAAAAACCCAACCGCGTCTTTTTCAGAGACGTACATCAGAACGTTATTATAATTCGATTCTTTACAACTCACTACAGAATATTAATTAAGTGCCAAAAAAACTTACTAAGATGTATAAAAAATTGAAAAATATTTGTTTAATTTTTCAGTTAAACGGTCGTAAAGAATATTCTCGAATTCTACATTGCAAGTCATGAGAACTTGTCGGATTTTTTAATTAAACGTCTGTAAGGAAGATGCAAAAAATGCACGTGGTATTCAGAAATCGCTTTGTTGACCGTTTTATTTGAGAGTCTAATGAGCTATTCCACAAAAATATACAACGCGAAAAAATTTTCCATGCTACACCTATATATAGGCGTTTTGTATTGGCGATTCTTGCTCCAAACGCGATTGAAAGTAAAAGTCGTTGAACTGTGAGCGTTGCTGAGACTCCACTTTTACTTTTCATATACGTATATGCAACACTACAACCGTCGGATATACCAAGCCTTGCTTATGCTTGTATACATTTCTTTATAAATTGACAGCAGAAAAATGGTGTATTACAACTAGTCAATAATACATAATTAAGGTTTTTATAATATATAAACAACCATCTATTTTTAGATAATTCACAAATAAAAGCGTCTCGAAAATTGTCAAATATTATATTGCGTAACGGAAATTTCGAGATTTCTCCCGTACATATACGATGAAGCATGGCATTCGAGTAATCGGTTATTCGTTTAAAGAGTGGGTCATGATACGCATAATATGAAAAAAGGCTTATGGTACTGCATGGGGTTTACCCGAACCGGCCGGTGTTACAACTCGAGCGTACAATTGAGTTTCGCTAATTGTGGGCATCAGTGCTTTTTCTGACATTTGCAAGTACTTTTACTTCACAACAACATGCCACGCTTCTGCTCACGCGTGCGCGTGTGTGTAGCCGCAGCTTGCTCTGCTTGCTATTATCTTGAAGGTTTCGGTAGTCGGCTAAAGTTATTTTCTCGTGAAAGTTCGTAGTTTTCATTTCCATCATAGCTGTTTATTGCTTTTTCAAAAGAAAAAACTTTCAGGAACAATTAAACGTCAAAGTCTATGTTTTTCACAGTCACTTCATGCTAGACTTAAAGAAATGTGTCAATTCTTTTCCATAGTCGCAACAATTTTAATTCGCTCAAATTTTTAATTTCAATAATTATTTGTACTAATATGATTTTTTTCATTTCTTTCAGAAAGCATCAATTATGATAGATCAAAAAACAGTGCGTTTCATCATAATAGTTGCAGTTTACTTTGTGATAACGGGCGAGTACGCTGGTTTAACATCACTATGGGATAAAAAAGATGATTCAAACAATAGAGATTATTTTTCAACGGACTCATACGAAGATACAGGAGAACAGTCGAACTCCGATTCTTCTTTAGAAAAAATTATGCTCAATCAAGCTTCTAAAGAAGAAGATGAGGCTGAAAAAGATGAAAGTAAGAAAAATTCATACATATTGATCTTAATATTGTTTAATTCGCTCTTTATAGGTTCATAAAATTTCACCCAAATATTCAGCTATAATTAATAATCAAAAGTAATATGCAGAGTTGAGAGAACAAATTAAAAATGTATAAATACGTTTTTTGATACTCTTGTTATCTGCAATATCACAATATTTTATGACTATTATAACATCGATTCTGTAAAGAATTAAATGGGTTAACAATTTTCCTAGGTCAAATAATGAATATTTTTGTTCACAACGACTCTAAATTTTAAAAGAATTTTCATAAGAAGTAAAAATATTAATTCTGTCTGTTTTTTAATATGATAAATAAATAAATATTGTAATAATAACATTCAATATTACCTACTTACAGAAAACTCAAAAAGAGAAAAGCTTTTTGCGATAATGAAGGCTATCTGTTTACCAAAATTGGTCTGTGAACTGTCCAGAGCAGCCCATGAAGATCATCTAAGCGTTGTAGAGAGGTCTCTGCTTGACGTAATCAGGTAAACACATGAGTTTTCATAAAGACTAATTTAACTAAATCTTATTTTGTTCTTAAACGAGCGAGCTGGAATCTGCCAAAGTAATTCAAGCAAAGCGTAGGATACACACAAATATATAAGATGATGAAAGTATATTCTTCTTTTTCTATGTTGTTGGCCTTGGAGTCGTTGAGACTTCCAAACTGTCCCTGATATGAGCAAGTTTGTAAGGACAAGATATTGGATACATCGCAAGTGTATATCAAAATTTGCTCTTTTCATACATCTATTCTTCATTACTGTTTAGATAAAGTTTCTCTTTGCACGCATACAGGGTATAATTACTTCAATTTGGCATATTATGAAGATCGTGACTGAAATACACTTTCAAAGCTACTGCGATTCGACATTCGTGTTTATTGCACTTTCAAGCGTGGCTTTCGCTCAGCATTAATAGACATTATTACTTGGGTCCCACAAAATATATCCAAATTTTTTACTAGTTTTTCTGATCCTTTAAGTTAATTAGAGCTCAATTAAGCAAATTTATTTATTCGGCTTAAAAGCGAGTAATTTATTGTTGATGACGTAATGAATTGAATAAATGAATCAATCATAAATATGTACAATGGCATCAAAAAATGTTACCATTGTAAGAGACGTACACAAGAAAAATGAAAAATACCAGTCGACTACATGACCAGTCGTTATCATAAAAGTTGATAATTTCAATTTCCCGAGCGTTCTACAATTTTCGGATTATTTATCCTGACCGCACGTGCGCGAGCATTATGAAACTGTTGTTCAACAGGGTTCAATAATGAAGTTATACGAATGATAATAATAAGCTCTCTCGCATTTTAGAGTATTAACCAGTCAAGGCTCTTTATAAATCACATTCTGCATGTTAATATTCAACGACAAAATAGACTGTATCGTCCATATACGCGCGTATAATGTGATTCCTCTGTACGCCGTACGTGACCGAGAATACGAGGGTATTATTATATTTGCTGATACGAAAACCAGGCATTTGTCCATTCAAGTGTTGAGAGAAATGAGCTTTCAATGTATCACGAATAATTCAACGAATGACGATGAATGTTATTCTCGCCTCGAAGCACCGACCATTGATAGAAAAATCAACCATACGTTGCATTTTCGACATGACGATTAAGATACACCAAAAGTTTTTCCTTCAAAGTTATTTAGTGTCATTCATAGCGTTATATTTGCTTGGCTGAGTTGTGTTCTGGATATTGTAAATTAATTAAAATACAATATTCATTTTATATGCGTAAACATTTTTTTGAGTAATAGTTCTAGAAGCGAATGCTTAATTCGGTAGATACTTTTTGCATTAATATCGTTAAAATGCTCGTTTCAATGACGGTAGTTTTGTACTACAATATTTTTTATTAAATTATGTAATTTAATTAAAAACTAAAATGTACTACTTGAAAATTTATTGTACGTGAAAATATTTAGATGCTTCCTGATAATTTAATATGAGCGATGAAAAAAGAAGGTGAAAGATTAATTACCCAATAAGACTATATTCATTTAAGGCTCTTTCAAATTATTAGTTTCTCTTTTCATTGATGTGTATGATGTGATGTTGCGAAGAATATGACGTCTCCTTGTACCCCTTACTATAAACGTTTTGATCTCTACTTGAGCTTCGGATTCGAGTCATATTAAAATATTTTCAAATCATACAATTCAAGCAAAAAAAAATTATTTCAGTTTAATTACCGACAATGCACAATTTTGAATCAAGTAGTTATATAATTTTATAGATTTATAGATTCTAGTAACAAATTAAAATCAGAAAATCGAATTGAGAATATTCATTTCTAATAATGTTTTCTTTTTTATTTTACAAATTATGAGCTAGCACTAAAGGAGATTCATGCCAATGGCAACTTGAAATCGTTTTGTTTGTGAGAGGTATGAAAACGTTCTAATTCTGAATGTACGTATACACGTGGATTCTGAATTGAAGCTTTGCCACCCTCTTCAACATAATAAACTGGTTCATCATCGTGTGTACCAGTACGCTCATACGCAGAGAGCTCCCAATCAAATAGACACTTTTGTCTTGCTTGCGCGTCTGCTAAGAAAATGCGCAAATATCCAAGTGCTTAATGTCCTGGAAATTCTAGCTTTATACTTGCATATAAACGGGTGGAATTCTCTATTGCTATGTGTTCGACTTTATTGGTTGGATCCTGTGCAGATCTAAAAAGAGCTAACCAATCGAGATGAGGGAAAGATTAAAAAAGGATGACTTGCTATTTATAGGTACGTGAAACTGTTTCGTTCGCCTATGTGCCTGGATATACAAGCACACAAATATAAAAGCTCGCGGTCGTAAAGCTTAGCAGCGAAATCAGACAGACATCTTCTTTGATGCTTGAAAAGAACTGATAAAAACTCCTGTTGTTTTGATGACTTTTTGTCGTTCTGACACTTATTTTGTTCCTCTGTTGCGCACTATTTTTCCGTCATTTTGATATGACACATCGCAACAAGTATATTTGCTTGTAGAATTTAAATGGATAATTTTCTATCTTCGATTGTGCGAGATACCTAGAACTGCTTATGACGTTTTAACCAATTGGAAATAAGATGTGCACTTAAAAAATTCAGACAAAAAAGAAATTGTCAGCATTTCTTCAAACATGTTTTTTAAACTTTCGCAGGAAAAAGTATATAATACTTAGTTTCAATTAAAAAAACCGCTGCCAATTTATTGGCAAAATGCTTCCTCATAAAAAATGCGATTAACGAAAGGTTTGACTGTTAATAGTCAAATTTTCTAT
>CACVKI010142600.1:0-22323 GCA_902732785.1 Trichogramma evanescens | reverse complement strand
TGTATACGTTCAAACGTTTCCAGAGCTCACTCTGTACGCATATATTCAGATACATGTTTAGACGCCATAAGGTTATCATTAATATAAACTATTATTATAGATTCGGACCTACAAAGTCCGAACGCAATTCGACAACAAAGTCGAAACACGGCCCGATGCGAGCCTCCGTGCGAGCCATGCGTGATGTAAACAAGCCAGCAGCCGCCTCTCCTCTAGCGCCGAGCGGCTGCCGAGCTCTGCACCGTCTGCCCCCACCGCTGCCGCACAGAATTTTTTAGTTTTTTCGATATTGTCGACAATTTTGCACTCACACTTGAACATGTTATAGTGCATGTCGATGTAAAATTTCACGAGGAATCGATTGGTGTAATCCATTTTCTCGCATCTTGCATAGATCGCGAGATATAAGCAAAAAACACTTTCACCCTCGATTTTCACCCTGAACCCGGGGGTTGAGGTGAAAAAAAATGTCATATTCGGATTCCTGAGGGTCGAAAACATAAAGTAATGCATCGTTTGCAAAGTCCTGCACCATTGCAGTTTCCCGGCTATTTTTCCTGGACTACGACTAAGCTGCAAATACTGCTGCAACTGGAGAGGCCAAGACTGCTACTCAAAGCAGCTTTTAATAATGATTCGGCCGTGTATAGTACGCTCGATTGCCCGGCGGAATGAAAAATAAAGTGTTTAACGCTAGAGAGAGAGGTACATGTACGCGAACATTTCGTAGAAGAAGAAGTAACAAATCAACTCTAATCAAACGGCTCTTTTAGAGCCGGCGCGGCCGCTGACGCAAAGCAACTCGAGATAGGGGATAAAAATGCGTTTTCAAGAGGCTGCTGCTGCCGCTACCGTAATTGACGAGTGATTAATTAGGATCTCTATACATGCCCTCTGCCGCTGTTGCATTTAAGCGCTAGTGGTCAAAAGCGCAATATTGCTATAACGCACATTCCGCGCGAGCGTATCAACGAACTTCCTGCAGGGCAATGTACATTACACATATATACGTATACGGGGCAGGCACGTGATCTCTCTCGCGAGTTTTTAATTATAAAAAAAATACAAAATCATAAAACTACATACTCGCCTCTCTTGCGCTGTGCACCGCGGTGCCACACATTACACGTATATAGCTATTGCTAAATTAAAAATAATAAAATGAAAAGAGGAAAACGGCCGCGCTGTGCTGTGCTGTTATAGTTCAAGTCATGCCCGCGGAATGCGAGAAACTATATAGATACGACGCAGAGAGACAATGTCGAGGAAGCAATCGGTTATACACGCGACCAGGATCGTCCGCAGCAGCGGCGCAAAGGATGTGTACGGTGTGCTACGCGGCCACTACTACACTACTATACTGCTAGTGCACGGCGCAAAGGTATTCATTACGAAAGTATGGCGGTACGGCCTCGCAGCGCGGGCCCTCGCATCCGTTCGGTGCTACATGGTTTACGCAGTTTAACAGCGCAACGGCATGAGCAGAAACTCGACGCTCGACTATGCGTAAACGCGCAGCAGCTCTTTTGTATTTATGAAATCATATCGATAAACTCTAGTTTGCCGTTATTTTTCCATGTGAAACTTGGCGTATACAGGGGGGGGGGGGCTATAGTTCGTGAAAAACAAGCGAATTCATTGATTGTTTAGAGCCTGAGACTTTCCTGCGCTTACTTCGACAAAGCTCGTGCTCATACGGGTTGCTGGATCACTCATACATGTTTAAAAAACATGTTTGCTATTATTCCATTATTGATTATGAATACGTACAAAAATCTTGGCAATTTTGTGTAAATGCACGTTAGGTTCAAGTAAGTTGTATAGCACAAATTTTTTGAAAAAATTATAATTTTTGAAATATTTTTGGTCAAATTTTGTTGAAGTTTTCCATCTATGTTCTTACTTTATTAATGTTGAAAAAATTTGTTCGGTATTGTAACGACATTCGATTACGAGCTTTTGCATTTCATCAACAGATGGAGTATCGTGAATCCGCAAGTGGCAAAACGAATTTCGCAATATATGTATCAAAAAATTTCCTAAATATTTTTGGTCAAGGAATGGAATTTATTTTTTCTTTCTTAAGAATTGTGAATAATTGTGCTCGAACAATCATGTTTGTTGAAATATTTATAACTCAACACACGTGTTTTTGTTCATCGAGTTTCCATCGACCGAGCTATATATTCGCGCCTAAAATTTCGAAAAAGCTCGCGCGCGGGTTCGCTCTGGACCGTGACTTTCCCACGCGTAGATGGATATATAAAATACATCGGCGCGAAGATCGTCGTCGTCGTCGTCGTCGTCCCGATGCAACGAGAATGTAATGTATTGTATATTATGTACTCCTCCTCGAATTGCGGCTTCGCGCAATATGGAAAGAACGAAAGTAAAAGTCCCGAGCGCGGGTATATTGGCAGCTCGAACAATGGTGTGTAATTCATATCAGCTGTGCTGCTGCTGTTGCTGCTGCTGCAGCTTGCAGCGTTGGAATTCATGAAATCCAACTCTTTAGACGTGTTGCATTTTGAGAGACTGAGTTGCGCCTCGACTTTATGGCAGCGCCGCAACAACGAACAGATCTATGTAAATCAGCCTAATCAACTACGTTGGATGAACACAATCATACGAATGTATCTCGTTCGTTGGCTATTTAGTTCTCCATTTGCGTAATTGTTGCCGCTGGAACGAGGAGTCATAGAAATAATTTGATGCTGCTTAGAATCAGGTAGTAGATAATTTTTTTTTTATATCTTAATTAAACGACTAATAACAATTCGACGTGTATGCATTAAATAACGACTTGCGAGTGTATCTTAGAGACAAGACCTTTTTCCTAGTTCTATTGAGATCAGATTATCGAGAAAATAAAAAGATTATAAGGTACAGTAAAAAAATAAATAAATAAAATTCCATAATATTTACAGTAGTTTCATCGTTTGAACTCGTACTACATAAAGTAATTGAAAGACAATCACAAAACATTGATGCACTTTTTTAAAAACTGCTAATGTTTATATAAAACAGTGTTACATAAATTAATTAAAGCTTCGCCATCTAAATTCTTAATTATTTCAACGACAGCAAGTTCTGGTAAGATTTTCACATTGTTCAAAACACTCGTCACTACATTCGTGATCAGGTCCGTACGTATACTTTCTGCTATGCGTCCTCCGATAAGAAATGCGCTTTCTTTAAAAGCATTACTGAAATCTACCGTTTTAAAAATCGATAAATGATTAGTTGCTTCGACAATTTTAAGGGTTTCACGAGGTCCATATCTGCAAAAATCAAAAACCGAATGATGTTCGTCCAACTTCGTTGATTTAGCTTTTTCAATTTCTTGCGTTATGTTGAAATACAAGTCTAATTTATCTTTGTCTATAGAATCTGGTGCTAAATTTTCTAGCCAGTTTTTGAGATATTTTTCCGTCGATGAGCTCAAATATATACCACACTTTTTAACATTGTTAAGGTATGCGTAAATGTAAGTCGGAATGTGTACAGGTGTGCTGATTCTATTTTGAATAATAAACTCGAGTAACTCACGAATATTTGTTACATCACCTGTAGAAAGAAATGGGAATTATAACAACCAAAGTCAATAAAAGAAAATTTTAAAAAATAAATTGATTTCTCACCAAACTCCAAAGCACTTTTCAAATTTTTAAAATGATTGTCAGAAGAAGGCTTCGCCAAAACTTTTAGCATCGCCGCCTGGTGTCTTAAATCTAACGAAACTCCATGAGATTGCAATAGTTCAACCGTAGTCCGGAGACGATAAAAAACCATGCAGGGATTCTCCGATCGTGGATTAAAATAATCTCTTTTGCATTTGATGTTTTTCGGGTCGGCGCTGTATCCTATGAGCTTCTTTGCAATTTCGGGCTTGAAGTAATATATCGACATTTCAAGAGGCGACACACCTGATTTATCTCGAGCATTTACGTCTGCTCCCTTTTGCACGAGCATGTCGATCATTTCGGCGCCGATATCGTCGTCGCCGTAATGAAAATTGGTGTTCGTCATTATGACCAGATGCAACAAATTTCTTTTATGATCGCAAGTGACGTCCTTGGCATTGCCATTGCCCTCGAGCAAGATTCGCATTCGTACTTTTTGCATGTTTCGCACGTGTCTAATTAGTCTCTCGTTCCGTGTCATCGTAGTCTTGGCCAGGGTGAAAAAGTCAAATAAACCAAGTAACGGCGTTCTATCCAGCGTGTCTTTGACGTTAACGTCGACGTCGTATTTTACCAAAAGTTTTATTAGCTGATTTATATGCTCGGATGATTTGAAATCTTCTAACCCAATTCGATCGTAAATAATGCGATGCAGCCATGTTTCTCTTTTTTTGTTTGATTCGGCCATACACATGTAGCCGTTTTTTAATAAAGTTTCTAGAGCGCGCAAAGAAATGTTTTCGTCAAGTCTTACCGCGTCAACGTCCGCACCGTTTTCGATCAATTTCTGTATCGCTTCGTGATGATCTGTCACGCAAGCTACGTATAGATGGCTCTTTCCTTCACTATTAACGCAGTCTGTTTTGCATATAGATAAGAGATACGACAGCACTTTTGATTTCGAATAAAAATTATTCGTATAATAATAATAATACGTATCATGTATTACTGTATTACCCGACCGGCAAATCGGGACTATGTCCACTCCACTTGTTCCAATATATTCAATAACACCTAAATTGTTATTACACACAGCTTTATTGAGAAGCCAATTTATATCGAATGTACATGCTCTGGACTTCAGATCGATACCAAAGTTCCCTTCATGCACTTCACGCCAAATCGAATCGTATAAAATATGAAGCTCAGACCTGCTCAATCTTTTCGTGACTTCTTCATGACTGGCCATAGTACTACAAAAAATGTGACGGTTTTTAAGCCAAAAAAGTGACATCGATGCTTGGCACAATAGACGGTTGTAAACAATTCAATAACACTAAAAGGAGCACAATAACTGACACTGAGATTCAACGAGTCAAAAGTGAAACGGAATGATTCGTGGCCGAAACGGACTCTTTGAGAAATTTACATTAACTGGTATTTTCTCAGTCGTTTTCTTTTTTGGTAGAGCACATGGCTACGTACACGTGTTCGCTTAGATATTATCTCGTTCCAACTGAATGGGGGCCACGCATGCTCGTTGTAGGCGTCAAATAACGTACACATCGCAGCGCCTCTGATGTTGCCACGGAATGTGGAATACTTTCTTTCTTAATTGTGCTAACGGCTTTACGACAGTCATGTCAATAGATCAGATATAGCAGCTGCGTTGCGATTAAACCTATTTTTCATGATCGATTTTTTTTCGACGAGCCCACCCCCTCTTCCTGTGTTGATATAAAATCATGTTTCTAAGCCTAAAAGCCCGATAAATACATGTATTGTATTTTAAACGATAAAATAGTTGTAATTAAAATCGAATAAAGAAATTCAGGCGGGAAATAAATTTGTTCTTCCACCAAAAGACAGTAGCATACAAAAGACGCAAAGATTAAATTTGAGCAGACAACAAAATGCAATAAGTAAGCTATAAAATTCACAGAGATTATCTATCGAATAAGTACAATAAATGATCGTCACAAGTGCCTAATTTTAATAATTTCTAATAAACAATTTTCGAAAGTTGTGAAAATTACGTATGTAATAGATGATAGACAATTTTTTCATAAAAAAACAATTTTATTAACTACATAAGATTGTATTTGAGATTCTTAAAATTCGAAAAATCGCGATCATTTTCAATACAAAATAATCGAAAAATATTCAATTCCACATTCAAACTTAGACATTTTCGTTGAATTTAGTAACAAAACGCGCGAAAAATGAAATGTCAACTAATGACCGTTTCTACCACTAGATGGCGAGTACTTTTATATGTAAATCAGCAAGTGTTAAAGTAAAGAAATTGAATAAAAGATGTATCTTTGCGATATATCTTTGATGTATAGAAATGTATTTTTCTACCTTCTATATTATAATTTCAAAATTCCCAGTTATAACCGAATGACCTTGCGTGCAAACACAAGTCGAGTAATACATTCCAGGAGATGTTCCCCTCAAGACAGAAGAGCAGTACAATGCAATACACACACACACGATTCGTGCAGTTTCTGAACAAACTCTCGGAGAAATTGCGACACATTCCTTCTCGGATCGCGACAGCGAGAGACGTACATGTAAAGGAGAGAAGAATCGTAAAGCCTTAAAATGTATATCGGCGCAGGCAGGCAAGCCTGCTATGCACACAGCAGGTATCGTTATTATGCAACGGGTCGTCGCGGGAGAACACGCGCGCAGTGTATATACCTTGGGTGCACGTCAGAGTGCACATTTTTTTCACCTTCGCCTCTCGAAGGTAACGCACAGCACATTGTGTCCTATAAGCGCATCGAGAACCTCTCTCTCTCTACATAACACGCCACTGGTATATAATACATAAAGTCGCGCGCGCGCGTCAAGTCAAAGAAAGAAGGTACGGCTAATTGTCGTAATTGAACGTCTCCGCCCGATGTTTGTTTATATATATATGGCATGCATACACCAAGCCATGGCGCATTTTTTCGCCTTATAGACGACTGACTACCCAGGAAGTCGTTGAATTTTTCTCACGATGCAAATACACTTGCGCTCGCGCGAGCATCGACTTCAAAGATCATTATAATATATACAATCCGCGCGCGCGAGCAGCGATCAAACGTCGCGCAATTATTGGCCTCGGTTGCGAATTAATTATAACATTTTAGAAAACCCCCGTGGCATATAGCGAATAATACGTGACAGGTCGAGTGTATATACACTACCATTCGTATTATAAATATCGCTTACAGAGAGCTCGAGAGATTGAAAATGTTTTCATCCAACTCGTCGAGAGAGAGAGAGAGAGAGAGAGAGCCTAAAACTTCCTAATTGGTTGCACTTTTGGGGCTGAAATATACACATTTATAATATAACATTAAGCTCTCTCGTGCGCGCGCGCTCGGAGCACATAATTGGGTGCACTGCTAAATTACATTCCTCGCCTTCTCGAAGGCGCGAGTCGGAGCCGGCGCTCGTGCCGTAATAATATTCGCATACGGGAATGGTTATTAAAATGAATTTTTCGCCAATGCGCTTATACTCTCTTGAGCGCGCGCGTGCACTAAAACCCGCGAAATACTTTTTCCGTGCCGAAACTAAATAACGATTGGCATTATAGACTCGTTTATCCGACGATTACTTTCTAATCTCGGAATGTTAATGAGTTTGTCGCTTTTTTTTACTTACTCGCTTACTTCTTCTTCTCGCGCAGTTTGCATGTGTATAGAGTTTATGTACTCTGGCCCCGCGCGCGATTGCGGGCGCGCAGTACTAAAACGCACGATATCGAGGAAACGCGAAGATAATATAATATGTAGTACGTAACTCGTGGCGAGTAACCTCATCTGTGAATCTGCAAGTGGCATAGTAAACATAATTGTATAACTCGAATGCACTACACATACTGCAAATGGTTTCGTAGTATATCCCGTATTTATCCATTATTGAAAAAAGGAAGGCAAAATGATATACATTTCTTTCTCGTCAATTTAGAAAAATTTGCAAGTCGACGAACCTTATAAATATTTGCATTTCCTCGTTGCTTAGCGAGAGAGAGAGAGAGAAATGCCGGGAATTTTCATGCGCGCCGCCGAGTAGTTTGCGCATTATTATACATGCACACGCATCCGCGAACTGCAACAACAACAACAACAACAAATCAACTACGGCAGCAGCAGCAGCAGCCGAAGCAGAAGCAGGAACAACGATATCGCGGAGCTTAAAGGAAGGTAAAAACTAATTCAGCGTGTAATATGAATCCGCGCGTACACGCGCTTATACGCATAGGCGCGTACCCTGTTGCTCGCGCACACGCGTATCCTTATCAATCCAGGAATTTTAATGATAAATCCCTGTCTGCTCGCTCACGTACTTACACGCACACACACACACACACACACACACACACACACACACATGAGAGAGAGAGAGAAGGATATTTTCATTTCGTAATCGTGAAAGCACATTTATACCTACACACATGCACGCACGTACGTAGCTGCCTGCTGCAGCCACAGTCACTGTAAAAGGCTCCATAATAGTTGTCGATGCGTTATATGTATACACAAACAAGATTATATCACGCGAGAAAAAAAATCCACTTATAAGCCACGTACGGCCGGGGCCTATGGTACTATACCATATGCATACCAGCTACAACAGTTGTGCTGTGTGCAGAGCTACGCACAGCATATAAACGATACGAGGCCGCGATCGCTAAAAGTTTTGCACTTGAAAGATTTTTCTTTTCTCCCTTTTCTTTTTCGTTGCTTTTCTTCCTTCTTCATCTCTCTCTCTCTCTCTCTCTCTCTCGCATCGTGTACAGAGATATATAAATACGTGTATATAAACACGCATACAACCAGCATCGTGGCCTCTGATTTACGAGATTTTCGAGCTCGAGCTCGTCGAAAGTATAATCGAAAATAGCCGCGGCGCGGTGCAGTTTTCACTTTCTATCTATCTATCGCCGCGCGTCTACATACAACATATATATCGCCGGGCCACCATCTCGCGAACGCGTGCAGCACAGTAATAAATACAAACAAACATGGACGTGTATTTATCGATCGGAAAAACAAATGTCTGCGCGCGTATGTAAAGCCAAATATATATTATAAGGAGAACGCGACATGCGGGTCAAAACGCGCCATACGTGCTTCTCTAGATACGCACGCGGCATCTCATTCATTAGGTCGTCGTTGAGCTGCTGCACTATTGCAACGAGACGCGCGCGCGCGCGCGCGACGCGATGTATTTTCGGCGGACGAATTCCAAGACGCGCATATACATAGATATTTACGTGTGTGTACGCGGAGCTCTTTAAACGTGATGTCTCACTTTCGTGCGAATTCGATGCGGCACACGACTTGCTACAAGCCGCGAATTAAACGCTTAAAAATGCATAATCACCTATTACGCGGTTCTTTGGATTTATACTGCTACACAAGCTGCACACAGAAGAGAAACAACAACAACACGTGTTGTAACGTAATAAAATCGTTCGCTGTGCGTTGCCCAACTCGCGCGAACGAGACACACACAGAAAAGTGTTGTTATAATATAATAATTATATATAATATGCAAATGTCCGGGGCTGCTGCCGCGAGATGATTGATGGGGAGCTATGCCGTAGTAAAACTGCGTTGTGTATATTAACGATGATTCGTCACGAGCCGTTGCGCGTATAATGTAAACTAACGCGAGAGAGAAGTTGGTGAGAATTAACGCGCCGAGCTGTGCTGTGCGTGTGAGAAACTTCAACTCTGGTGCAGGCGATAAAATTAAACAACGAGCTTTTTGTCCCTATATCGCGCGTGTAGCAAACCAAGCACACACACACACACGCCTAAATTAAAACTATCGCAAAGTTACGGGCGGTGTGTACTTACTTGCGATCGTTTCGTCGGCTAACGAAACGAGGAAGTTGATTTTGTTTTGTTTTTTGTTTTTTTGTGGCGAGCTTTTACGTTTAAGCGCAGCTGAGAGAGGATATCGGTGAACGCAACAACATACCGAGCTGCTGCACGAGACAGTGAGTAAATGCCGATCGTTTTGTCGGTCATTTTCGCGAAAATTTTCACCTTCCCGCGCATGCGAAATATAATTCACCCGAACTTTTGTCGATTATACTATCAAGCGCCGCGATCTTATAACCTCCTCCTCCGCACTCTTATAAATATATCGGACTTAAAATCTCATCTTTGCGTCAGATCGATGAGTCGATGCGCGCGCGCAAATGTGTATATTTTATATAATAGACGTACTTCGCTTCGGTGCTAAAAGATCGATCTTTTTCTCTCTCTCGCGATTTATTTAAATTTAGCTATTACATACGGCGAGGCTCGCGCGCGCATACATGTACAGGATGAATTTCTCCTTTTGCTCGCGCGCATACCTTCCATATATACACCATTTAAAAGTATATATACGCGAGCTCGGATCGGAGCGAGAGATCCGAGTTGGAGTTAAGGTTTTTCATCGTAATCGTTATGAGCTGTCTTTATTGTTTTCGCTCGACGCGCGGCTATAATATAATATGGGCTCGTCTATTTTCATTTTTTTTTCTTTACCAACATAGACACACAAACGCACAAACTCTCGTGATGCTTTTTGTTGTTAAATACAATTTATATCTATAGCCGAGCGAGACCGATCGAAAAGCTCGCAAATCGATCCCTGGCATTCCAAAGCTCCGCGTGTGTGAGTTTACAATAAATCCATCCATACGCTCGCAATATACTTTAGAAGAATCGAGCCCAAAAAAAAAGTTCAGCGTCGACACCTCCTGATGGTGCCACCGAGCGCGCACACACACACACACAATAAATTTTGCGCAGCTCTCAACCTGAATTCTCGCGCTTCGATCGTAAGTATATATAAAATCCTTTATACACGCGAGTCAACGACAACAACGACGACAAAAAAAGCATATAAGTGAGCGCGTGAAATGATCTTACAGCTATACGTGGACTAGATGCTGCTGCTGGCTTAGTACTGCTGCTGCTGACTAAGCTCAAAAAAGTCAACGAGCGCTTTTAACGGAAATGTCACACCGCAAAGCGCATTCCGAGAACGAACACCCAGAAAGGGTCACGCGGCTATATACATCGACGCGAGCTCACGTGCTTTTTTTGCTCTCGCTTCTTTTTCGGCGCTACGTCCGTGTCAGTGAAGGTGCACCGCAACGATGAAAATAAACTTTTTAGAACAATTCCAATCTCTCTCTCGTCCCTCTCGTGCGATGCAGGTGGGCCCGGCGTGCGAATCTCGCCGTTCGTAATACTCTTTCTAATTGTTCTTAACGACTGCTTCCTCTCCAGGCGGCCGAGAGGCGATCGTAATAAAGCGGAACGCACCCATCGTGGAGTGCCGCAACACGATTGACGCTGCGTTGCACACGTTGAGAGAGGCGTATTATACTGTACGGATGGCGAAGGTCTCTCTCTCTCTCTCTCTCTCGGACTTCGATTGTCCTCGCGGGGTCAGCAGCCGTCCCTCGAGCGAGCATAATAATAAACAACGCGAAGGTGCGAAGGCGACAAAAATGCGTAATTATTTTTTATACTTACGAGAGCTCGAAGGGGGGAAACATTAAAATGAGCAAAGATCCGTGACTATTCGAGACGATAACTCCGAACGACTCTAACAAAGTATAACGAAGTATCTCGTATTTGATATTTTCAAGCACTCCTTGCCTTAACATTGTTTCCGTGAGTTAAATATTTCAAGCTATTATAGAATTTAAGAATAGTCAGTTTTAATACAGCTAGCTCCGAGTCGTTTTGTTCATTTTATCGGTGTACCATCATTAGAATCGCAATTTATTGAAAATATACCTAAACACTTTGAAATATATACCTTTCGTAATTTTTTTTGCTACTTGCGGATTTGCAATACGCCATCTGTTGATGGAATCGAAAAACTCATATAATCAAATGCGACACCTTCGATTACGAAAGATCTTGTTACATTACCAAATGAATTCTGGAATATCAATCTTAACATTTACGAAAAAAAAATATAAATTATTTTTAAAATCAATGAACCAATGTGTAACTTGGTTGTAATGCTCAACATTGATAATAATCCCCAATGACCAAGAAATGAAAGTTGAAAATGCTTTAAAAATATCCGTTTATTGGCTTATTTTAAGCGGATTTTCGATCCATTTTATCTGAAAAATATCAAGCGCATTTTAAAGGATTTAAAAATGACAGTTTGACCGTTTCAAAAAAATGTAGACCCCTGCAATTCCAACGCTTTAAAGCCACCACCACTAGATGGCGAGTACCCCTGTATCTGCGAATCTGCAAGTGGCATAGCAAAATTAATTACATAAGTTTATGGACTCATCTTCATAAGTTTAGGAAAAATGATTCAATCGCGCTATATCCACACACATCGACGTTTTTCACGCATTTCTTTGTTCTCTCTCGCTAAATTAAGCTCTCCCGGTATCGAGTATTTCACGCGATGAATTTTCTCGAGCTCGATCGTTCGCACACTTATACCTATTTACCTATATTTCTTGGCATTTTCCAGAGAAAAATAGCCTCGTTAGTCGCGCGCACACACACACACACACACACACACACATGGACACAATCCATAATTCAACTCGCGCGCGTGCGGCATACACACGTCCCAATACGCGGATCGCTATATATGTGTGTGTATTCTATTACGACGTGCGGCGTCTAGACGCGCGACATGTCCCGCGCGCGCTCGCGAGTCATTTTCACCGTGCGTTTGTATGTGCTGCACACGGGGCACACGCGAGATATATAATACGTGTTTTTCTTTACCCTTTTTCTCGGTCTCCTACTGCTGCTGCTGCTGCTGCTGCTGCTGCTGCTGCTACTGCTGCACTTCTTCTGCGCGATGATCATAACGCGTAACTGTATCATCATATCTATATGTACGCGTTTATATATAAGGGGAGAAGAGAGGAGGAGAGCTAATGCATCATCGAGCTCGTGCACGCGCGCGCGAGTGAGAAAATTTCTTCTCTCTCCGCATTGGTATACATAGGTAGTTATGTGTCGCGACCTTGCGTGTAAGTGCACGCGCGACGGCGGCGGCGGAGTCGGCTGCTGCCGATGCCGATCCGCACAGTTTGCTCATCCCGTTACGGCAGCGGCGGGAGCAGCGGCATAAGACCTAGATCGAGCGTTGCACTCGAGAGAGAAAGAAAGAGAGATACGAGTCGTGCGCGCTCCGCCATAAGGAATCGGTATACATATAAAGGATTATATATGTACAGCTTTGCTGCGTTGAGCATAAAGACGCACGAGCGACAAATTTGGTGGTGCGTGTCGAGGTTGTTTTTATTGTATTTTCATTTTTTCTTTATATCAATATTACATTACGTGTATGCGCGCGATGTGGCGCGTGCGCGCATGTAAATATATAATTCCAGCAGATCGTCTAATAAATGACCTCGTTGATCGGGTATCCGTCACGATTGACCTTTTTTTCATAACGTAGCTGTAGTACATACAAGAATTGCAGAACAGCAGAAGGACTGTGTAATGGGATCTCTTCTGGATACTCTTCTCTGTGCATTATATATACCTGCTGCGAGTCGTCGTCGTCGTCGTGTGGCTTACTTCGCTTTTTTGATACACAACAACAACGCTACATTACACGCGGGTAGAAAGTATATCGAGCTGTGTGTGTACTCCGGGATGAGAGTCGGGCGAATTATATGCATATACACACAGGTATGTAATATATGTAACGGGGCATCGTGATGCTGCTCTACGGAGGGCAGCACAACCGAATCGATTCTCATCTCTCTCTCTCTCTCTTGGGCTATTTATATATATTACAGATACGAGAAGATACTCGATCCGTACCGTATATATAAGACCTATACGTCTTATCGCGTGATTTGATTTTATATATAAATACAGCAGCGCGTTCGTGTATATTCTAATGTGTGTAGGCAGCGCACAGATAGATATACGCGTAAAGCAGCAGTTGGCATAAATAATTGAGCTTTTATTCTTCCGCTCTATACGTCGTACATATATATGCACGTCTTATAATGCACATCGACGAGAGACTTTTGAAATGGAATATAAATTTACTAGATTTACGATGAGATTTCGATAGAATTGTCCAGATGAGAGAGAGAAAAGAGATTCGTCCGCGACCGCTCGATTGTTTCGCGAGATCGTCTATACTATATATACGGGAGAGCTTTTCAATAATTTTTGCGCACGATGATCGTAAACGCGCGCGCGCGTCGTCTCTCAGAGAGATCGTCTGGCAACGATATTATAAAATTCTATCGGATTTATGTTCGCGTGTATATATATGTGCTGCACCGCGCTCGATCGTCCGCGAAACAATTACTTACTGCGAAGGGGGGAGCTTTTATCGATGCTGCTAGCCTCGCGTTTACAAATTTTACCTTTACCTGTCGATACTTCTTCTTCTTTTCTTTTTTTTTTGCTTCATAATCTGCTGCAATTATTCGTACACGACGACGACGAGTATCGTGACAATAGGGTATTTTCGATGTGTAAAACGTGTGTAATATCGGTGCTTTTACGAGGCCTAAAAAGTAACATCGCGTCGACTACTTTGCGCAAAGTATATACGGCGTTGCGCAAACGTTTTTCATAAAAATTGTTAATATCTTTGACGTAAAATATAAAATACGAAAAAGTAGAGAGAAAAACTGTGTCGAGCAGCTGCTGCATGGCCTGGCATCGAAATCACTCACGGGCTAGCGCAGCGTGAATGTATTTAATATTTATACCCCGCATATCTTCGTAATTAAATGAAATTACTCGATTCGATCGCCGATAAGCCGCGGCCCAAGCTCATTAATAATAATAACGAAATATATATAAATAATTGCGCGACGTATAAGCGCAGCAGCAGCGGCGATAAATTAATGTCGTTCACAATAGTGTCGACCTCCTGGATACATTGCGCGTAACACACATAATATTATGTGTCCGCGTGTGCGAGCCGCGTGTGTCGGAGTAGCTGCGATATGGACAATGTCCCAGGAGAGAAAATTAACCGAATTCGAGCTGCGTTTCACGTCGGACAGCAGCAGCAGCAGTTTCGCGAAACAACAAAAAAGAAAAAATCCCCATCTGGGTTGATTCGACTAATTGATAGACATTATTTTCGCCACTCCTTCTGTACGCGAGAGAGCGAATTTCGCGGGTTTTTTTTTCGCTTCTCTGTATACGGTAGCTGCGGAGTGCAGCGCGTGCACAGCACAACCTGTAAGTCAGGTATTTCACGGTGATAGATATTTATAGGTCAACTTGTGCCACTCATTGCTTTATAAACAATTATTATTACGTTGTGTGCATTTTAAAGAGACACCGTGCATACAAATTGTTTGTATATTTTGTGTAAAAAAAAAAGGATATATTACACTCCCCTTGGGTATATTGCTCAACGTAAGCACTATATTACATTGTATATTTTTGCCTCGATACGTATCGTTTCAATGATAATCTAATTACGTTACAAATAGTAACTTTTTTTGTTCTACCTCTACACATGTATAAGAAAGCAAAAAAAAAGAAGAGAATCCAAAAGGAGAGATTTATCAGAAGTAATTGCGGCAGAAGTATTGTGCAACGCGGCGCCCGCAATGCGCCGATTTACGAAATTATTATTGTGTGCTGGTGCTGTGCTGTGTGTTGAGCAGAGAGCGGAGCATTGTTTCGCTGAGCGCTCGGCGAGCATGTAACACGTACCCGAGAGAGAGAGAGAGAGAGAGAGAGAGAGACGACGATAACGATCCTTCTCCATTCGAGACTCTTTTTCATTTATTTATTTTTTTTTTTTTTTCCTTATAGCGATGCGCTACGCCGATACATAGTTTCGTATAAAATTCTCCCTTAACCGAACGGATAAATTAAATTATTAATCGATGCAAATATGGGAAAGTGTTTATACGCGTTGAAAGTTTATAATATACGCGATCGTGCGCCGAGTCTACTATACGTAGGCAATCGAGATATCAATAATTGCATTTAATTTTCTCACACGGATCGAGCGATGATACGTACGCAGTACGTAACGTCAAAAGAAAGGCCTTATACACACTCGCCGCACACGTTTTACGTCTCATTTGTCGGAGCTGTTTCGGAGAGTAAAAGCGCTGCAAACGCTGCAGTATGTAAGCGAAATAGCATCGTGACTGAGTCACGTCGCTCGCCGCGCGCGTCGAGGAATACATAAAGCTTATAGCGCGCGCGGGTGCGCATGATTATTCCAAGCACAGTATTTGCAATTTTTTTTCTCCTTTTTCTTCTTCTTTCTTGGTTTTCTTTTCACGCGAGAGAAAAAAAGGTTTATGCAGCTACCTGTATCGAGTTTTAGCATGTACCTTGTATTGTGCAACGGAAGTTTGAATGACGCGCGAAAATAAACATTCTCGTTACCATTAACTCTTTCGCCTCTCTTTTCCTCTTACTCTGCTCTCTTTGTATACTACACTACGAGCTGCAGACTTCCTTGCGCGAGTAGGCATATAATAAATTATGAGGCGAATAAACGGCTTGATACCCGCGCGTGGTTGACTAATTAAGCGCGCGATGCGTGTGACGCCTCTCGCCATGCGTCGTTATGCTCTTACCGACCAAATGCCTCTCCCGCGTTTCACTGGAACTACTGGACACATATAACTGCGCGTTTCGCGCGAAATAATATTTAACAAGTCGAAGAGCTGCGCATTCAATTATGCGCAAAAGTAGGAGAGAGACGTTTTATGTCAAAGTTGCGTAATTTTATATCTTTCTCAGAGATATATTTGGGATTTAATAAAACAATCGCAAAAATACGTTGCAATAACATACGGGGTGATTTGGCGCCATTCGACGCCGCCTATGGGATAACGCCAACTCATTTTCTCTCGCTATTTGCTCGTGGCAGTAGTAGTATACTTAGTACTTGTTACAGATTAAACAATCACCGGTACGTGTTATAATACAAACTGCTACTGTTATGACTCGGAATGTGTCTCGTATTATGTGTACACAAGTACAAGCGTGTGCTTAACCGACACAATGACATAAGAAAAACGTCTTCATCGGCGGCTTTTTAGCGCCACTTGGCGCTTGTGTTTAGTGTCTGTCTGTCTGTATATAATATACTTATATTAATTTCAGCTTAACAAAGAAACTCCTCTTCACCGTAGCAGCTTTAATTGCCACTGCTCTGCTGAGATATGTGACGTACAGCGAGATTAGATTGTAATATATATATACGTGCTCTGCTGAGCTTTCATAGGTACACCTACATAAAATATATATAGCAACAAAAAAAAAAAACGAGGGAAAAGTAAGAGTCCATTAATGGCCACGCGCTCGGCGTATAGAGGCCCATTATTGAAACAAATAAAAAAGGGCCTTAATTGGCATAGAGAGGCCTATACGGAGATAATCAAATATATGTATAAGATGCGCGCGAAGTGGTCCAATTAAAGGCACGCGTCGTCGTCGTCGTCTCGATATACACTGACGCTGCAGCTGAGAAACGCGATTCCTCGTTTCGCTTCGTATTATTTATTATAACGCGTGTACATATAGATAGGCAGCTGAAAAACACCTTGAAACAGTTACGACTTGTACGTATGCGGCGCATAACTCTGCTGCTGCAAGCTCGCGTAAGGATCGGATTCGCGCTCTTATCGAATTTGCAATGCAGCTGCTACCGCTGCTCCGGGGCAATATACACGTTATGTATAATGTGTGTAACGATTTTTTGCTCGACCCAATTGTCTCAACTGTCGTATTAGCGTTACCTCGTCGCGTATAGGGTTATATACATCCAGCCCTGATTGTATATATGTGTGTGTATAGCAATACTCTCGGACGGGGGATTAATTTCATTTGAATTTTTTCCCCCCGTCGTGCGCACGTACAGGCATCCGTAGCAGTGCCTTGAGTCTTGTAGCTAATTCGATTTCTCTCGATGTCGAAGCGATCGAGTCGCGAGAGAGCTGAGAATATTAGTGTACGTACAACGATAAACCTTTTTCTACGAATAAAAAATCACTTTGCTTCTCTTAATCCTCATTACATTCTTGTTTTCTTTTGTCGTTCCCGCACCCATCAATTGATGCGAAATATATACATATATCGAGAAAAAAAGGCAGAAACCTTAATGCAGCTCTGCTACTGCTGCTTTGTGGACACAGCTGCTGCACACACATCGCGCTTTGTGCATCTCTGACCCAGTAGGCACTTCCGCAGGTGTAGAAAGCGCGAGCTCGGGGACTATATCATAGACGTGTGTCTCTCGCTCGTCGTCTGTGCATGTGTGTGGCACTGCTACACGTGCCTCCTCCTCCTCCTCGCTCTTGCGTATGCACGCGCGGGCATGTGCGCCGCGGCGCAATCTCTAATTAATTGACTTCGCGAGCTTCACGATGTGTGTGTCCGCGAGCTGCTAGCTGATATCTACCGGAAATCAAACCTACTGCTGGAGTTTCTACTATTCTTTATCTGTCTCTGTCTTTCTTTCTTTTTTAGTTCGCTCGATCGATGCATACGTACACGCGCGCACCGTAGTAGAGGATTTCTCGTATGCGCGGAAAAATTTAATAGCTCCCGTGGAAACTCTTTTTTTTTCCTTTAGTTTTTTTTTTCTCTTCGACGCACACTCGACGCACGGCTCGAGTTGTCTTTGGGATTTTGTCGTGTGTATATACGCTAAGAACGTTTAGCAGAGACCATATCGGGTATTTTAATGATGTACGCACGCGAGCCAAAGGTATACGTGACGCGATTTACGAGTCACGATCTTTCGACTTCGATTTACACAGACGGAAGTTAAATCGGTGCTCAGTAGTTCGAGTATAGATAGAGAACATGGAAAATATGTGTCGCGGCGCCTCGATAGCGATTTTACTTTGTTCGATTGTTTTTTATAGTGGTTGCGACGCAAAAAAATTGAGAATCGTAGATGGCGCGAGGGTAAATAGTATCAAGGATTATCCGTTTCAAGCGTCCTTGCATTATGGATTGTTCGGACACCTGTGCGGAGCCTCGATAATAAATAAACGCTACCTTCTGACCGCCGGTCATTGTGTTCACGCATATGGAGAGTACGTTGTGTAACATCAAACCTAGAGGAAATTTTATCATCTTTCCTCTTTTGCAGCAAAGAAGCTCTGGATCCGGACGTGGCCGAGGTCGCAGTTGGTACGCGACACTTGTCGGACCCGGCGGCCCAGAGATACGGAGTCGAAGGGTTCAAACTTCATCCCGAATTCAAGACACTCGTGAGGAATAAATTATCTGGCGGGTGTGGCTCGATCGATTAACCATCGTGGATAAATTTTACAGGAGTACAAGCCGTATTACGCGGATTTGGCATTGATCAAGTTGAAGGAGGACCTGGAATTCAACGAAAAAATTCAGCCGGCGAAACTGCCGGAAGCGGATCACAAAGTTGAGGATGGATCGACGGTGACCGTCACCGGTTGGGGATATACAACGGTACGACGTGTTTCGGAGTTTGTAAGAAATAAACGATCGATTATGGAAAAAACTAATATACGATCGTTTACAGTTCCACGCCGACGACAGCGAGGACTTTTTGCGATACACAAAAATGCAAGTTTACGATAACCAAAAATGTCGAGACGAGTGGCGAGCCACCGTGAACGAGTACGAGAGCGACATCAGATTTCTCATCATGGTTACCAAAGAGATGATCTGCATGAAAGGCGGCGGCAACTTTTGCGATGTAAAACGCTCATATTTTCTTATTTTACAATTATTTTTTGAAATGTATATATTTATGAAATTTACACACAGGAAAATATTGTGTTAAGTACTATTGACTAGACACAGTTGTTACTTTGCTGGGAAAAGGATTACAGAGTTGAATTATGGGGGTGTTTTGCTAAATTTGTGTCAAATTTTATTATGATACTAAGGAATTGCTATGTCAAATAATAATTATCGACCGATGGCAAAATTTAAATGTATTAGGAATACAAGTAGGGATTAATATTTCTAAATACCTTTTGTATCGTAACACGATTTAGCATCATCAAAGCTTTTTGATTCTACCAATAGATGGAGCATTGTAAATCCGCAAGTAGCAAAATAATTATTCATAGGTATATGTACAGAGAAAAAATTTTCTAAGAATATATTTTCCGCAGCAAAAAGCATAAAGAAACGAAATAATATCTCAAGAATAGAAATTCATGAAACTTGTATTGAAAAAATTTTACTAATCTACTCTACTTGATATTGGTTTATCATTGGTCGAAATTATTACGTTACAAAGCAAAAATTAATGCACGTCAACTCTGGGGCATTTTTCCTATCAAACATAGCAATTTGTCTAAGCAAACGCTATAATATTTGTATATGTTACTCTACATCTCTCGTACGCGAGATTTACAAAAAAAAAAAACGTTTTGTTTCACCAAACAGGGCGACTCCGGCGGGCCGGTGATCGATCGAGACCGCGTGCAGATCGGCGTGATCAGCTTCAACGACGACTGCGGCTCGCATCTGCCGAGCGTCGCCACCGACCTGAGAGTCTGGAGATCCTGGATAATCGACGCGTCGAAAATCGAATGAACGCGCGGCAAAATAAAGCGACGATCGATCCTATATACACAGTCGTTTCAATTCTATGCGTGCGCAATCCACAAGCTTCCATCATAATTATATTTTATTTATATGTATGTTTATCGCGCGCGAGTATACCGCATACGAGTGCAGTCGCGCCGATAGATCGGTAAAACATCAAAGCTGCAGCGCGCGGGGCCCATCGCCGCTCGTCATTATGTCTCGCGGAGAGCGAAAACTCGTCCGTCTTCGGCATCGACGGCGTGTATAGTGTGCATGCGCACGCAAGTGCACACGCGCAAACGCACCATGTACAAATACGGAATAATCAATTCATCGGCATCGGCGGACATTATGGATCCTCCGCCACAGCCTCTTCTTTATAAAGAGAAGAGAGAAAAAAAGGATATATCTACAGCCACACACTAGAAACCTACTGGCCACAACCCTATTTGTAAAAAAGGAAGAAGAGTTGCTATACACAATCGCGGCGCGCGCGCAAGCACGAGCGAAGATCGGTATTAATTCAGGGCCTCCTTTTTCTCGTCTTTTTGCTTCTTTTTCCATATACATAATAATATAATATGTGTAAGGATATAGACTCTGCACTCAACACACACACATACAACATATCCGACGAACAGAGCACGCGCCTCCATACGTGCGGTATCTATCTTTTTCATTCGCGTATACCCACCAGAGAGAATTTAATAACATTGATGCGAGAGATCGGCCGGCCTCTCCCTCCGCGCGCGTCGACGGCGGCGGCGGCCGCCCTCTCATTTATGTGCATTGGATTCCGATACACATACTGCTTACATATGCATATAATGTAGTCGCGCGCGGGGTAATATACAAGAGCAGAGCTAACACATATAAACGCACGCATGGTGCAACGATATGTGCAGGTTCGCGTTTTGCCGCCGCGGAGAGCGTGAGAAAAGTTTATATCTATGTGTATGGATGTATGTAGAACGAGAAGAGAAAAGTTTCGAGATAAGAAGTCGTGTGTGTATACGTATATTCATGCCTGGCGCGCGCAGAAAGAATCTTTACCGATTTTTCATGTCATGCAAAGGTTGTGCTGCTGCCAGCTCGATATAGGTGTATATAAACTATCGCGCGTATAAATATATATTGTAAATTACGCCTCTAAGGAGGGCCGCCGTTCGCGTCTTGCGTCGATGAACGCGAGATATATGTATCGTGGTGCGCGTGCGTACGTCGACACGTGTCGCGCGTGTACGCGTATATACGTCAATCCTATAATGGTGTGTCGGTGTTACGGCGTGTATAAATAGAAAATTAAAGTCAGAAGAATAAAAAAAACTTACGCAATATTTCAGGATAATAAAAGTCAGACGCACTGTGCACGCGTCTGTACTATTATATGTATTATATATAGAGTCGTAGTCGTGGCAGCTCTCTTACCTGCGAACAAGCAAAAAAAAAAAATTACATAGGATAAGATAACGAATATCGTGCGTTAGACCATAAAATCTCGCAATTTTCGCGAGTATAAAAATACAATCTGCTCCGTACGCAAATGAATTTATTAATCTAATGCCGTGGCGTATAAACTCTGGCTCTCTTTCTCGCTCTCTCTCTCTCTTAGGCTCGCAGGAGCTGCGTGCACCGGGTTCAATTGCACGCGCATACTATTATATTATATATCTATGTTCGAGGCTCATTAGTACAGTGGCTGGCTGCTGCGGAGTTTGCAACCGAGTGAAGACATCAAGATAGATGTATATATTAGGGTGGTTCGCTTTTGCAAAAATGTTTAAAATCGCGTTTACGTCATGGCGATTCTTAAAGTTCACGTCTTTACGAAAAGAAAGCCGGGTTCAGAACCTCTGAAAAGTGTCGGGAACCGGTGTCGATCGATTTTTGAAGTTTAAAAACGTGCTCCAAAATAGGAGCAAAATCGGTCAACCATTCAATTTATTTCATACTCTGTTCAGAGAGTAAAAATCATCTTAACAATACATTTTCTTATGTATTTTTGTCTGCAGAATCGAATGCCGTAGTCAGTTTTGCTCTAAGACTTCATTTTCATCGATAAAAATGTACTTTTTTGATTTTTTTTTTGCGTAAAAATCCAAAAATCGTCTTTGCAACGTTTAAAAATGAACAGAAAAAATCTA
>CACVKI010142594.1:0-18179 GCA_902732785.1 Trichogramma evanescens | reverse complement strand
TCATATGATTTATCACATGTTATTTTGGCGCGAGAAATCATATGATATATCATATGATTGATCATATGATTTTTCACATGATTTCTCACATGATTTCTCATATGATCTTTTTCAGCAGGGCGTGCAGCAAGCAACGTAGCATGTTGTGGTACGCCTTTTTGCTAAATGGTTTAGTATTTCAGGAGAAATTGATGAATCCAGGTTTATTATATATTTTTTGGTACGAGGAATTCAAGTTGACAATAATTTATTATCTGAAATCTCAGAGATAAGGTAAAAATCGAAGGTAAAAAAGTTTTTTGCTCATATCTTGCGAGCAAGATATGGAAAAAATAATGACTCCAATCGCTACTTGTATCCTAATCAACTCTCAACTTTTGAAGTGTCAGTACGAAATCGTTCACTATAATAAAAAATTAGTTTACAGCAGTTCACGGCAGTGGTAGTCAGACGCATAGCTACCTACGCGCAAAAGTCGTCACTGAATAAAAATAGTTACGAAACTGTATTGTTTTTATTTTCTGAAAATGGAGTAGAAAAACCAAGAGTAGCTAGAAATGAAAACATATCGAAAAACTAAGAAAAGTGTATCTAATAAAATATTTTTTTATTCATTGTAAAATTTTTATTGTATAATTCAAAAATTAATTTTATTAATTTTTTTTTTTTTTAAATAAATACACTAGAGTTCCCTTACTATATGCACTGTTAATGGCCAAACATGATTCTGAAATCATGTTTAATTGCCTATAGTCCAGTACAAGTATATTGTTTTTCTGCCAAAAATTAATAGCAGAAAACAACTTAAACCACCTTGTAGAGGGAGGTTGTATGTCGTAAGTATTTCCCGAGAAAAATAGGGAAATGTTCGAAAAAACGTGATTTTTTGCAAATTTTTGAAAATTCACAGCTCCTTCAATTTTTGTATGTAAGAATCGAAATTTTGCAAAAATGTAGCTCTTATTATTCATAACAACTTTGCGAAAGTTGATTCCGGTGAGAAACGTAGTTTACAAGATATTCAATTTACAAATTTTTGGAAAAAATCGCGCCTTCGGTTTTTTGCATGCAAAATTTTTAAAACTGAGCTTTTAAAAATGTTTCAAACGAATATGAAAACTAGAATGTTTATTCTTTGGAAAGTATATTCTTCATTACGTTATATATTCAAGAAACGAATAACTCTCTTCGATTCCTCAATTTTTTAATTTTTTAAAACTGACTAAAATACTTCTTTTGATTCCTTGTCAAATTTTAAAAAATTTTGGTCTTTCCATTTTTCCGATTCAGGCCTCCTAGCTTAATCTAGAGCCTCATAAAAATTATTGCAAAATTCTGAAGACATTCATCATACTTACATTATTTTTCAAATGTCTTCGAACTTATAGGTCTTTCTCAAACAGTAATTTTATGATTCAAATTTCGGCAAAAGCAAAGAATGAAAAGAAAGTATTCTTAACTGTACTTGCAAAGCACTCTGCGTGTTCGATTACTCTTAAGAGCTTGTGTTTGTAAGCATTGATGTTCTGAAGAAGTGTAGGCGACCCTGGCGCCGAGGCTCAATCGATACCTTTTGAAAGTAACCAAAAATACTACTCGCCAAAAAACGCAAAAGAAGAAAAAATTTAACACGTAAAGTATAGGAAAAAGGCTCACGGAAACAGCTGTATCTCAGTGCGAAATCAAAATTTTGGAATTTCGAAAAATGAAATGAAAAAGGGAAGAAAAATTCTACTCAAAAATCCAATGCAATTTTTTCAATTTTAAGGTGCCTTTCTCCCCTTAAAGAAAGAGAGAGAGAGTCAACGTTGAGGTAAAAAACGTAAACGGCAACCATTAAGCAGATCGTTTGAGGAAAAAAGGTGCGTTACAAGAAAATTAAAAAGTCATGCAAATTTGAAAATATTTTCTCAATTTTTTACTTCTTTCTATTAATTTAACCTTCAAATGACCTTGAAGGTGACTTCGTAGAGTTCATGTGACCTCCAATTTTTTCAGATTTTTTACCACTTTTACTTTATTTAACCTTCAAATGACCTCGAAAATTAGCCAAACTATAAAAACTGACACCAGATTCGGATTCAGTAACCCCAAAAACATAAAGTCTACTAGGTCTGGTCTCTGGATTTAAACTTTTTGTTTTGTTTGGCTGTGTTATCCCCTGTAAAGGAGAATGCCTTGCATAAGAGTTGGCTAGCTCATGCCACACGTGAATACGGCCGCAAACCCGCGTCGCACAATACCACTCGTCGATGCCTTGCTTCAACGAGCTCTGGTGATAACCTCGCGTACAGACGCTCGACGAGCCATTGCTCGTGGAGTAATCGCGTTGCTGAAATGGGTCAAAATAGGCAACACGAAATAAATAATTAGTCGCGAATTTATAAAATGAAATAAAGCGATTTATTCGCATGAAAATATTAATAATTAGTAATTTGATCAAAACTAAAGCCGCACGCACGCTCGCAACAACTACAATTGACATTCGGTCTCTTACTCGTCGCTAACAAATTCGTCTGCAGGATTCACTCGCACAGGGTCGTCGGTCGATGTTGATCTGCCTTAGTTCGCTCGCACGCGAGTTCGCAATTTCACTTTGACGTTCGGACACGAAGTGAGGGTTGGCGCGCTACGATGATCGATTGTAGGTCCCTCAAATAATTATTATCGTCTGCTCGTCGTACTTACTGTACGACGAGCCGTGAAAGCTACTTTTCACTAAATTCAAACCACGCTCACGACTTAACGCGCGAATTATAATTCCGCGTTACATCACATGGCGATTTTTCCCCATTTTCTCGCATACAAATACCTAAAATTGAATTTTCTTTGAGTTTTGAAAATTTAGTAAGGCCTGTGCTTCAGATTTTACAATAAAATTTAATGAAATTCCGGAAACCCTTCTTGTAACGAAATCCACCCCATTTTCATGATGATGGCATTTGTTGAAAAACCGACTTGTAATTGTAGAAAATATGTTTAAATTTAATCATTACCTATTATGCAGCTTGAGCACTTAATGCCTTGATGGCGCGACGATAAGCTATCTCAGAAATGTATGCGTAAATGATAGTAACTTATCACACAAACGCGCTATCATCTGATCGAATTGCGTAATGTTGCGGCAACTTTTTGTGCTATCTAACAAGGAGAGCCTTTCATCTTTGGGTCACAAATCCTTACCAAACTTGTTTGTGGGTCTTCTTGTACATAATAATAAAGCCCCCTATGGTTACTTTATTCCAATGGGCCCTGGAAAGAGTTATAGAGCAGAGAAAAGTATTAAATATAATATGTAGCCGGTGCCAATCCGGGCAAGATTTGATTCTTCTTATCTTCTTAAGGCTGAAAAGGGAGTCGGGATTGTACCCATAATTAGGCGTATTATTTAACAGTAAACATTAACAATAAGGTGATTTATTTAGCGCCAGTCACGGAGGTAACGCCTCATCGAGCCAAATAAGTTACAATTAATTATAATGCAAAGGAAAATCTCACGATCAACGAGGAGCAATCTCACAGATGAACGGTTTTGCGCACGTTCGCTATATGGCTTCCAGAGACAGAGTGTCTCTCGCTGGTCAAAAGCCCGCTATACAGGCCCAAGGCGCCGGAATTGTCGTCTGCTCCCCAGCATCGTTGGCAGCAGTCGCGCGAGCACAGAACAGTCCTGATCACGTGACCCTCAGTTCGGAGTCGTGCTCTTCTTGCCCAATGTATCTCTCTCTCGCATTCGCGTCGCGCACGCGAATCGATATTATCGATCTCTGTTATACTCATTTCGCGACGGACTTTAGGGGAAAGGAAAGGACAAGGGATGTCACCCATCGGACTCTGTCCTGGCCAATGTGTCGCGTAACACGCCACCGTGTTACAAATATAATGTTAAAAAATACCACTTATTGGTATCAGGCCTTGTACGGTCAAGTCTAACTCTCTCAAAAATATTTGTACATCAATTTTTATGCATTCTTAACCCATTTTCAAACAATAAACAATTAAACTCAATTGGTTTTCTATGTAAGTTTTGAAGAGCACACCAATTTGAGCTAAAATTAACGTACCAAACAATAAATATTGATGTAAATTATATGAAAATGTTTTTATTTTTTAAAACTAACAAATCCCTTCTCTTCACCTATTCTTGACACTATTCTGGAGTGAATTTACATATGTTTTGAGAGTCAGCTTACCTAATTAGCGGTGCTGAAAATCTTTTACCAGTGTGGGAGTCTTGGAGTATTGAAACAATTAATTTAACTTCACTCTTGACAATATCTTAATACATCATAAAATTTGACTTTATTCACTCACTAATTCAACACAATGAATTGACTTTTTTTAGAACTTCACGCTATTGACAGACTTTATTCACATATAATCAAATGATATTTCTTTTTAATCCACTATTAATAGCACAAAAAAGAATTTTTTCACTCAACATATATATCACATTCAATTTTTTCACAATTTTATAGCTTTATCCAATAATCTTTCTGCAGTTGAAGTTGATTCCTCTTTTAAAACTTCCATGGCCAAGAATGTGATGTACATGAATCCTAGAATTAGTAACAAAGTATCGATCTCTTTAGAAATTATATATACATAGAAGCACATAACCAAAATATTTATCTGACAGCTGCCTTCGTCTTTAGTTTTTGATCTCCCAGTTTGTCAATTCACTTTAAAAACTTTATACTCATAATTATGGGATCTTCATGAAGCTGCAGTTCAAATTTCAAGGATATAACTGCACTTCAACTATTCTTTTTAATGATTTGAAAAAAAGTGTTTTTCTCTACTGGTAATGAGTTGATTGTATACTGCAGCTGATGAAAACGCTAGCGTAACGAGCGTGAAAGAGACAGACAGACATAAACAATGAGCAGACAGACATTCGTGCCAGACAGGTGTGCTCTTCAAAACTTATATGGCAAACCAATTGAGTTCAATTGTTTATTGTTTGAAAAAGTGTTTAGAATGCATAAAAGTTCATGTACAAATATTTCTGAGAGATTTAGACATAACTGTACAAGGCCTGATACCAATAAGTGGTATTTTTTAACATTATATTATATTTAATACTTTTCTCTGCTCTATAACTCTTTCCAGGGCCCATTGGAATAAAGTAACCATAGGGGACTTTATTATTATGTACAAGAAGACCCCCAAACAAGTTTGGTAAGGATCTGTGACCCGAAGATGAAAGGCACTCTCTCCTTGTAAGTTATTTTAAAGATAAAATGATTTCGTATAATAATATAGATTTGATATGCAAAGAAATAAATATAAATTTATTAATTGAAATAATTTTTTTCATAGAACATAATTTATTTAATTTACCATCAATATTAAGCATCATTTTCCATTGCGATGGTCGAACAGATTGATGAAAACCAAACCAAACTTCTCTTCCACCTCCAAGTGGATGATAATAACCATCAGGACTGCTAAAAAAAGATCTTCCGACTGGTGTATACGTCATTGACGGAAGATGTCTCATTACTACATCTAAAGCAAGAATCGCGTCGTATGGTATCTGTCTTGTTCGACCTTCTAATGCTTCTTCGAGTGCAAATAATGATACCTGAGCAACCCATTTGATAACAACTCGAAATACTCGATCTTTACCCTCACCGGGAAGAATTACCTGCGATGATATATTAATTTTATGATCATTCAACATTGTAAAAGACAAGAATACCAACCTCTAATTCCAATTTATCGGTGCCAATAGGTAAAGGATCTCTGGTATACAAGTTATTTCGTCCATCAAAAACTGGTTTTAATGTTCCAAATATTTTACTGTAGGCATGAACCATAGTCTCAATAATTTCACGATTGACTTTTCTTGGACATTTATCAGGTTGAATATTAATATCATAATGATGAACATATCCACGAGGCATAGTTATTTGAAAATGATTAGCTCTCAAACCAATAACTCGACCTTCACGTCCTATATTCGGTCTGCGAGGACAAGCGAACACTGAAATTCAATAAAATAAATTTAGATTATTTTAGCTAAATACACAATTTATACTCAATTATCTAGAATTTATTACTCTCATGGGCCACATCACGTCAACTGGTATCGACCAAAAATCATATAACATGCGTAGCCCTTTCAGTCCATCCCCCATAAATCATCAGAGTTCGAAAGACGTATTTCAAAAATTTAATTTATACGCACGCAAGTACGCAAATAGTTAAATCGCGTAGTTTTCGACTTGCTTTACAAACTTGATGATTCATCTGAGAATAAATATTGATGAGTGATTTTGACGTCGATCTTTAACTTTCTAAAGGGGAAATCAGAGGAAACACAAAAACAACCTTTAATAAACTCAAAAAATCAACTTGAAGGTAAAACGTGCTGTATCTTTTTTGCCTACAGGTTTACAGCTTTTTTTAAGGGAAAGCTTCTAGATAGAAAGATCTCCTGAATTTACGTAAGAATCAACAATTAAAAAAAAACTGTTATGCGAAGTGCTGCCTTCCATAGTATACTTATCTATTAAAAAACGAATTTAAAAGGATATCAAAAAATGTGTGCAATAAAAACTTCTCCACAACCGTCGAAAATTATTTACAAAACAAAACTGTCTATGTTTCGCCGGTGTGGTGTAAGGACTTGTCAAGACTACGCTAAACATACATATGAACAATGGAACATTCATAAGTAGAAGATCATATGGAAGGTAATATTTTCTTGTATATATTGTTAAGCTTTTGCGTGTCTTTCTTTCGATTGAGCATTGTTTTTAATGGAAGCGATGTGCTCAGTTTATTCAAAATATATTTTAGTACATTAGGGATTTGTGGCGTGGTTACATATATTATGTACGTGGTACAGCAAGAAAGAAAACATAAAGGAAATAAAAAAATATAGGAAGTTTTTAAGATATTATGTGGCCCATCGTTTTCTCCTTCTGCCCCTGTTTAACCCCCACGGAACTGCCGTTTGGCACTACTTGCGGCTCATCACGTTTGCACTGTTTGGTGTTGCATCTTCTTCTTGCTGCATCGTCCGGTCATCTTCTTCTGGCCATCTCTTCGGCTCTCAGACTTGTTATGACTGAATGGGCGAAGGTGGCTACCGCGAGTCAGTTTTTTTTGTTTGCTAGCATGAGCTAGATGACGTTCTCCGGCCTGGCAACTTCTTGAAGCTGCCAATGGAGCTTCTCTCTTCCCTCTTCAAATCCAGGACAGTATAAGAAGACGTACTCCGTGTTTTCGACCGTGCGGATACAGGTTGGGCAATTTGCGCTAACTTTGTCGTCGTAGCATTGACTGTGGTATTTGAAAAAGCCGTGGCCTGTCAGGAGCTGAGTTAGGTGATAGTCTACCACTCCGTGTCTCCTCTCTATCCACGACCTGATGTTCGGAATCAGCCTATGTGTTCATCTTCCTTTTGGCGAACGATCCCACCGGCTCTGCCATCTTCTTAGCGTCTCCTGGCGGCGCTGCTAGAGCTGGCTTCGCTCGTCTGCTAATAAGGCCAAGGGTAATATGCTGGCGAGGACGTAGGGCGACCACAGATGATGCACAGGCAGGCTTGCCGATGGATTGCTTCCGCCTGACGCATGCCGGCCCTTGTTCTGGGTCCGCAGTTCCAGATGGGGGCGCCGAAGAGGAGGATCTTGTCGATGACGTTGATATGTAGCTGCCTCCAACTGTTCCTGGGGCCACTGATGGTCGGCATGATCTGTGACGGGGCTCCCACCACTGTCGAAACCTTCTCGCTTGACGCTCTGAGGTGTTCGTTGAATTTCAACCTCGCGTCCAGTTATAAGCTCAGGTAGTGGAGGCGAGGGAAGGAGGCGATGAAGCAATCACCTACTTCGATGGTGATGGTCTCCAACCTCCTTTTCTTTGATATTAGAAGGGCCTCAGTCTTGTGGTCTGCCGTCTTGACCATGTCAATATTATCCGTGAAGCCAAATATGTGCACTCCTCCATCCAGTACCAGGCGCAGGATGGTGTCGTACATAATATTCCACAAGATCGGGCCGAGAACCGAGCCCTGTGGAACGCCCGCCGTGATACTGCAGGACTCTGGGCCACAATCGGTGTCAAATTTCAGCACCCTAGCTTGGAAGTAGCTGTATATGATCTTATGCAGGTACTCGGGCGTGCGGATTCGCTTGAACGCGTCGAGGATGTTGTTCCACCACGCAAACTTAAACGCGTTGCGAACGTCGAGGGTGACGGCGGCACAGTGCGGCTGCCCCTAACGCCTCCAACCGCCTCACGGGCTGCAGCGGTGATGGACTAGATAGCGTCTATGGTTGATCTTCCTCTTTGATAATGGTCTGAGAGGCCATCCGAGGCCTCTTTGAACACGTCCAGGCGTCCGCATATAATTCTCTCCAGGATCTTGCCCACTGGTATCGAGCATACACACCGGACGGTAGGATGAAGGATCCCCAGGCAGCCTGCCCGGCTTTGGCCGCAGCACAAGCCTTTACCTCTTCAACGGACTTGGTAAGGCACTAATTGCTTAGGCATACCAAATACACTCGCAAGAAAGCATCTGGGCGGCGAACGACGTCGAGCTTGAGGGCCCTGTTTTGCAAACCATCAGGTCTGGGTGCTGCACCAACCCCGGTTCCTGTTTCAGGTTCCTCGAAATTCCTAAAGGGTCACGTCAGGTCGTTGGTCGGCCAAATGAAGACGCCTGGCGAGCGAGCTATGCCTCCGCAAGACGTCTCCTGCGCGCTGCTATCAAGACCAGCAAGCGCCTATGCTAGAACAAACTGTGCGACGAGGTCAACGAAGACGTATGGGACAAACTATACGAGACAGTCATGTCCCGTCTCAGAGGACCCAGAGCAAATTCGCCAAGCTCTCTGACCCTGGTGCGCTGCATAGTGGCTGCAATCTTCCCTCTTGTACCTGACGAGCCAGCTCTGCCACCACCACTTCAGGCAGGAGCCATTGTACCAGCCGTCACCTCGGGAGAACTTCGAAGAGCATGCAAGAGGATCAAGGGTCACACTGCGCCTGGGCCAGACGGAGTACCAAACTTCGCTATAAAGATCGCCATTGACACGCACCCTGTCATATTCTTGCAGGCGTACACGGCGTGCCTGCGGACCGGTGTGCTGGAAAAGACAGAGGCTTGCCCTGCTGCCAAAGCCAACAAGAGCGCATCCCTTTTTCTCGGTGCTGGAAAAGACAGAGGCTTGTCCTGCTGCCTAAGCCAGGCAAGCCCCCCGAAGAACCATCGTCGTATAGGCCGCTGTGTATGCTTGACACAGCGGGCAAGATCCTAGAGAGTGTTAAGTTCAGTGGTGTTTAGAATGATCCACGATGGCTGAGAGAAGAACTGTCGGTAGGTCCAGACGTGTTCCTCGCTCGGAAGTGTAATCGAGAGTGAGTATGACTTGCCATCTCGTCGCCTTATATACTTGTCTGCCCCAGGAGGGGGAAGAGACCGGCGAGACGGTTTGCGTCAGACTTTCATAAAGTCTTTTCGAACGGTGGCCCTGAAGAGGGTCAAAACCGAAAGAGTTTCAGAGTTTGCACTCCGAAACCTACAGGTCGGCTTGCGTTGAATTTCTTTATAAATTCGACGACCTTTTCGAATGCTACGTTTTGTGGTCCTGAAAAAGACCGAGATCGATGAGACATGTCAGAGTTCCAACTCTGTTACTAGGCGAACGAAGTGGCCGGAGAAGTTCGAGTCTGATGATGTTCCGTAGTCAGCGAGGTGAAGGTTGGCTGGCGATACCGTCAGCTTAGTAATCTCCACTGCGTTGACGAATCCGAGTTGGCCCTGCTGGCTAGTTGCGGACGGAAGATCCAAGCTGCACTCGTTGAGCGTCCGAAGTCGAATGACTGAGGCTCGAAGTGGCCGGTACTTAAGCGCTTGCGGGCGCACGTTGCTTGTGGATTCCGGCGTTGCCCCACCTAGCGGTCACTGGTGAAGCTTCTCAATGTAGAAGTGGGCGAGGGGGCTTGGAAGGGAGCGAGAAAAAAGAAGAGATTGTTTGCGGAGAAACCAAGTTGGTTCTTTATTAAAAGACTTTGTCCCTATCCAGCCAACAACCTTGACAACTCGAATGCGTTAAGTTGTAGAGCCTCTGGAAGTTAGAGAGATATGTGTAAACTCCGGGGATCCGAGAGAGAACACGTCGCTTGGATCTTGGTGACTCTGGGTAAGAGTGCCGCACTTCTCCGAAGATAGCCGGGAGAAGTTCTCAGCGCAAGAGCTCACGAGCGAATCAGTGCAGCGGCCTGGCGCGCCGGCTTATATAGCGCGGCGCGGACGGCGTGCAACGGCACGCGCCCGATGGCGGTGGTGGGGGCCGCGCCGCCGCTTGAGTCGCGGCTGAGAAGTGGCGCCGGTCGCAGCGAGGCTGGGAAGGGCAGGGGCCGGGGCTCAGCATGATCTGCAGTGCGCGTCTATAATACGCGACTTGGCGTATATCAAGAGACCCATCTGTGATCGCCTGGAGGCCATTACCAAGAGCCCTGAGGGCCTCTAAGATCACCAGTACGATTTTCGGAAGGGGCGTTCGACGATAAACGCCATCGAGAACATCATCGCCACCGCCCGAGAGGCCGTCGCGGGCAAGAGATTAAACCGCGGCACCAAGAAGTACTGCGCCGTAGTGACCCTCGTCGTGAAGAACGCGTTTAATTTGGCTCGGTGGAACAACATCAACGCCGCGCTACGCTGAATGCGCACGCCTGAGTACCTACTAAGAATAGTCGGCAGCTATCTCTCAGCGAGGGTGCTCGACTACGATACAGAGTTCTACAGAGTAACAGCAGGCATACCGCAATGATCTGTCTTGGGGCCCATCCTGTAGAACGTCATGTACGACGCCGTTCTGCGCCTCAACTTCGGAGGCAGCGTAAAGATCGTCGGCTTCACTGTAGACATTGCCTTGGTGTCCGTGGCCAAGCACCTATGGCAGATCGAATATGATCTGAGCTCTGCAATCGAGCAGGTGCGATGCGCGCTTCAAAAGCTCGGCCTAGTAACGGCTGACCATAAGACTGAGGCCCTACTCATCACTAGCAGGAAGAAAATGGAGACCATCACCATCACACTGGGCGACTGCAGCATAAGGTCGCCCCCCTGCATCCACTACCTGGACCTACACATTGACTCCAGGCTGAGGTTCGACCAACATCTCCGAATCGTCAGCGAAAAAGCAGCAAGAGTAGCTGGAGCCCTCGCGAAGATCATGCCCAACACCGGTGGGTCCAAAAGTAGCCAACGAGAGCTCTATGCTCACGTCATCGATTCGATCCTCCTGTATGGAGCGCCTATCTGAAGATGCGTGACGGAGACGCAGGCCTTAATCCGTCAAGCAGAGGCTGTTCATCGACGAGCCTGCCTGCGCGTGATCGGCGGTCGACCACACGTTTCATACGACGCGACGTACGTGATAGCCGGCGTACCTCCGCTGGCCCTACTGGCGGATGAGCGAGCGCGCATATACCAGCGCCACCCCGAGGATGTCAAGGAGGAAGAGAGAAGAGAAACACTGAGCAAGTGGCAGGACCGGTGGGACCGGGACACAAAAGGGCGATGGACACACCACCTAATTCCGAACATCACAGAATGGGTAGAGAGGAGCCATGGAGAAGTGAGCTACTATCTCACACGACTCCTGTCCAGGCATGGCTACTTCAAAGGCCATAGCCAGCGCTATGACAACACCATTAGCGCACTCTGCCCGGCCTGCCCTACCACAATAGAAGACGCGGAGCATGTGTTCTTTCGCTGCCCGCGATTCTACGAAGAGAGGGAGAGACTTCAACAAGTCCTCCAAGAAGTAATCGAGCCAGAAAACATCGTCAGGCCTATGCTCGAGACCGCAAGCAATTGGATGGCGGTAGCGTCTTTCGCGCAATCAGTCATCTTTAGACTGAGGCAAGAGGCGCAAGAGGTATAAAAAACGATCCGGACGATGCTGCAAGAAAAAGACGACGCTTCTGGTTCCCGAACCCCTAATCACCGTAAGGTGGACGGGGGATGTACAGAAAAGACACAGATGTAGCAAAAAAGCTCTATAGGGTCCCCACTGAAGTAATGTTTAACGACTGTTTCCAGTGGGGTACTTCTTTCGAAGGGCCACTGGCTGCAGAGTTCAATCCACCCACGTAAGAAAAAAAAACACACACACACACACACACACACACACACACACACACACATACATACATACATACGGACATTTGTTGAGAATTCAATGTAATTTACAAATATGTAAACCAAATTGTCCTACGAGGTCTGGTTCAAAATCTTATTTTCGAGCCTATCACAGAGCTTCCTCGATGAGGAAGCAATACGACAATCGAGAGATGGCATCGCACAGGGTACAGAGGTTCACCGAAAAAATAAGAATAGTAGATAACACTCCTGAAGAGAGCACGCAGCTTGAGCCTCCCTCGCGAAGTAATGCTTAGCGGTGATCCGGCGAGGAAGAAAAAAAGGGCAGAAGACAAGGATGGGTTTTAGTCGGTATTAGTAGAGAAACACTACTCTAGTCTGACATATCCATGCGACAAGCAAGAGTCGCATGTCGAATCCGTAAACAGGATTTCCCTCCTTCCAAAAAAAACAAAAAAAACACACGACGGGATTCCCTAACACCACCCTCAAGGCAGCTGTGGAGGCATGTTTCGACAATTTCCGCCGCGTCTTTACGGTGTGTCTCAGGAAGGGGTGCTTCCTGACACGTTGGAAGCGGCAAAGGTTTGACCTGATGCTCAAACAAGGCAAGCCTGCCATGGAACCTTCATCTTACCGTCCGCTGTGCATGCTCGACACCCACTGAGGGACTTGCTGGACTGGCGGACTAACAGAATGGATTCCGTAAGGGGCGATCAACTATTGATGCCAAGCAGACCGTCCTCAACACTGCAGGATCAGCCATCAGTGGCAAACGATGGCACCGGGGTACCAAGGAGAACTGCGCCATTATCACCCTAGACGTGAGGAACGCCTTCAACTCATCGTGGTTGAACGAAATTCTGATCGCCCTGGGCCAAATGAAGGTCCCAGCTTATCTGTTGCGGATAGTGGCCAGCTACTCCTGTGACAGAGTGTTGGAGTTCACCACGGATGATGGAGCAGAGATCTACGATGTTACGGCTGGCGTGCCACAGGGATCCGTACTGGGCCCCATTCTTTGGAACGTCATGTACGACAGGATCCTGAGGCTCAAGCTTTCGGAGCCCGCAAACATCGTGGGGTTTGCGGACGACATTGCAGTCACAGTGGTGGCCAAGCACCTAGACCTTGTCCAGATTTACTCAAACGAGACTAGACGTCTAGTGCGAGCAGCTCTAACTAACCGAGGTACTTCTGGTCACCAGCAGAAAATTGAGAAAGTTTGTGTTTGAGTTTTTATTTGATACAGACCGTGGGGTAGAACCCCATGTGACCCATAAGAACAAATATACAAAAGCATAATACAGAGTCAATTACAGAGCAATGGCGGTAATATTTACATATCGACCAGTAACAATATTTACAAGTAAAGTTAAATCTAGAAAGCTTGAGATCGAATGAAAGCAAATTTCAAGTATTGAGAGATATTAGAGAACAATTGAAAGCAGAAAAATACATGAATGAGACAACTCAGCTCAGCTGGGTACGTAAATGAAATTATAATTTCAAGGCCACTGAATTCTGATCTTCTTTAGTGAGTATTGGTATGAACTCCGACTGAGGTGATTTACGCATGAAGATCAAATTTCGGACGATTGGGCTGGGGTACTGGTGATGACGAGATAGCGATTTAGCTTCACGAAGCAGATGGTATACACTATTGGGTCATAAAGGACTCAAAGAAAGCTGAGATTCACCGCCAGTATCAAACAGATTCTTATTTCCTATTCTTGCCAGCTTGTGGGACTGAACAACAAGGCCATCGCGCACAATCGATGAAGAGCACTGGAAAACGATGGCACGAGTGTGTTCCTTGACAGAGCGTGGGTTCCTTGGTTTCCAGCTTCGAGTCTTCGTTATGAATCGCTCGTGGTGTTTTAGACCCATAGTAGAAAAAGTATTTTCAATGACCTGGTCGTCGGAAAGCTCTAGGCTAGATGGCATGCCGAACAATAGCATCTTGCACTGGTCAGTCTTGCTGTGAGTAAGGTGAAATAAAACCAGGAATTTTGCCTATAAATTTAGAGCACTTTGCAGTAGCGACTTTCAAATTCTCAAGATCCTGTTTTATTGGCGATGCAGAAAGAGTGGATGACTCGACTTCCTGTTCCGAAACACGACGATCGAGATCTTTAACCGACGCACACAAGCATTCAACCTTATCCATAAGGCGATCAATAAATCCATACACTTTATCAACCAATTTTTGGTTTGCCATATCGACATATTTGATAATGCGTTCCGTTTCGGCTTGAAAATTTGCAGGGCACGACGCGTCCAACTGAGTTATGACGAAACAGTACTAAGCTTAGATTCCAAACACTAAAAGAGGACGACACGAAACATAAACACGACACTTTAGCAGCACTGGACACTTGCACAAATTTAGCGACTGCGCTTTTGAGACTTCCTCTACTTTCAATGTTTCTGGAAACTAACCTTTAAAGTCGAACTCGATGGAGAAATGATAATGATACTAATTGCAGGGTCAAAGATGCAACAAAACACCTGATGCATCCGGAACCTTGCAATATTGAGCGTGCAAGACCGGCAAAACAAAAGCGCTACAAGGGCAGAAAGCAGCAGAAAGGTAGCCTTAAAGAGGAGCAAAAGTGAGAGATCACCCTCAGAGCCGGCGACCACCCTATCACGTCGACTCTCTGTATCCGGTAGCTAGGAGTACATATTGAGGCCAGGCTGCGATTCGATGAGCACCTTTGCATTGTCAGCGACAAGGCAAACCGGGTAGCAGGTGCCGTGCTGGGTCTTATGGCCAACATTGGAGGTCCAAGGAGCAGTCGACGTAGGCTGTATGCCAAATTGCGGTGATGATCCATAGGGGATGAACCAAAAGGGCTAAGACAGTGAAACCTTCCTTTAGCGGACACTGATAGTTCCGAGAAATTTGTCTGCTATTGAAAGGTGGCCGCTTTTGAAAGGTAGACAGAAAATTAACATAAAACTCATCATATAAAATTGAAAATACTGTTATTATTCATTCATTACTTCATAATGAATTGCAAATGAGTGTTAATAATCAATAACGTATGTAATTGCGGATATTTTTTCGTTTTTGATGATTTTTTCAAAATTTTTTTATATTTATCTCAATATTTTATCAAGCGGTGTACGTTAAAATGATTGAAATGTACGAAAAAAGTGTCCGTTAACAGAGGTGTCCGCTATTGACAAGTGGCCGCTTCTAAGAGGTGGACGTTATGGGAGGTTTCACTGTATTTTGAAAAATTTTATTTTTTAGTGTGTACTTTTTAAGCATGCAGTATCATATTTAGGTCACGCCAGTTGACGTGATATGACCAGTACACACAAATTTTACTATAATTATTAGTGCAATTTTTATGCGCGATCTAAAATGATGAAAGGATCTAAATTATATTTCGTAAATGTTCAATCTATAATGCTTAGAATATCGACATTTTGATTTAATTTTAAACTCAATTTTTTCACCTTCTGAGCCTTGGAAAAATTTTGCAACTACATATGTCGACGTAAATCTTACATCCTGATTTAATGAGTAAAGGTTATGCCTCAGCCTCGTTTTTTACCGACCAAGTCCTATTAATGTATATTCTCTTAGCTTTTTTAGATGGATTTGAGAAAACCAGTTCTACGGAGCTCTACGTATTACAAAAAGACATCAACTTCATTGAAGGGGATACACTCGTGTTAAATACTATGATATCTTATGCATTGAAAAATATAAGAGTAAATTTCCATCATTGAACTTTTTTTATAAATCATTTACAACAGAAAATATGTCTGTCGTGTTTTTAATTTTTTAAATTAGTCTAGAATTCATCTGCAATGACTTATGATTTTTAAATCTTGTTTTGCATGAATCTGAATGCAATTTTCGACCAATTTGGACATGGAGGTCTTAAAATTGTTAGTAAATGTTTTGGTTACCTCCCACTTTCCCGAATCCGCTATTACGAGAACCGTTTTCACGACAAGTATTCTTCTCAACGTCAATCATAAAAAATAATAACAATGAATATATAATAACAAATTTGTTGACTTAAAAATTGTAAGTATCTAACAAAGATTTATAGTGTAAGCTAACAAACGAAAATACTTCATCGGACTTGATTCGTCGAGCGTTGCTGCATAATTTTGTACAATATTTTAAATTTTTTCTTGCTGAGCAATCCATTTGAGTTTTGGTACTCTTTTTATAGCGCGTCCTAATCCTAACGCTGCAATGCATATCTCTCCACATCGGCCTGTTATTTTTATGCCATCCTTCATTAAAGTTATTTGTTTTATTAGAGGCCTGCTAGTACAGTATAGTTAACAATCGAACACTAATCTACTTACTGCACTAACTATTACTTACTTACGGTTCAATCAAAATTATTGCCCTCTCTTCGGGGGTTCATTAGAGAGAAATATTTGTCGTGAAAGCGGATTCGGGAAAGTGAGGGGGAACCCATTTTTTTCTTCCACCAGAATGAATTGCTACGTTTGAAGAATGATAGATTAAATAAATAATTTAATCAAAATTCTGCTTATATGCAGAAGAATTCCATCACAAAACTTTTAAGACACTACTGGTCCAAATTGGTCAAAAATTGTATTTATAGCCTTTCCGGACATAAATTTACATTTATGATACGCTTTTCGTAGGCATAAGTTGCACAATCTGCCTGAATATCAGAAGAAATAATGGTACTTTATTATACTAATACTATAAGTAAGAATTTATGGAATAAGTATCTCACTCAGTTTTATAGCACTACGAGGCATAAGTTCACATTTAATATGTATTTTTGGTATCATAATTCACACCTTCTGGCACAATGTCATTCGCATCGCACACTCGTGCGCTATCCTCACTTCGCATCACAAGGAAGAGCGATTTATGAATCGGAAAAGGAACATAAATGCGAACTTAGCACAGAACTATAAATGACGTACGATACTCGAGCTAAAAAGTTTCACTTCAGGTACTTGTCTTGTAAATGAATATTTATGAAATACATTGAATAGTTATTGTAACTAATGTGGCAGCGACAAAGTTTTTCTATTAGTCGCATTTAGAAAAAACTAGGAATCTAACACCTTATTTTTGGTAGCAATAATTCTAAATTATTTAAAATTAATAAAAATTGTTACAAAATTTATATAGAAAATTGCAAAAATGTTATAATAGAAATAAAAAAATGTAATTACTTGGCAAATCAGGTGGTTGAGGAGGCGTATGGGTTTGTGAAGATACAACTCCAAGAGTATTCGATGATACGATGTTCCCTGATGTCGCCCCAGTCGCTCCAACAGCGGTACTTGCTGTTGAGCCTGGAGCAGCAGCTGTAATAAATATAATGATAAATTTTTGCATAAAATGCCATTAAAATTTTATTTATTGTTTATATAGTACATTATATATATTATATATATTATACATAATAGATTGACAACTTTTAAATATAAAGGCAAATCTTTTACTGTTTCTTTTACGGTCATTTATACTATAAGCTAAAACTCTGTTAGATAATGGGATGTCCCATACATATGTATGGGATCAGCACATACATTATGTAATGGCTAAACTTAGATATGCGCTTTTTATTATGTTTAAGTTAAGGCATCTGCCCAAGAAAGTACTTGTTACCATCTACTATGCTTATGTATACAGTATTATTAATTATGGACTAATAATATGGAGCGATGCGTACAAATCAGAGCTGAAGCAGCTTGAGAAACTTCATGGAAGGTTCCATCAAGTGGTCAAAGATAACAATATCCCAACTATTCGTGAACTGTACGTGGTCAATTGTATAATGTTCCATTATGAACATTTGAGTTACTCTTACAAGAGCTCGTGTAGTAAAACAAGGACAAAGTGTCTTCCTTTACCTAGCCATGAGAAAACGTTTTATGTAAAAAACAGCTTGTACATGGCGATAAAATATTTTAATTTATTACCTAACACGTACAAAGACCTACAATGCTCTGCTAAAATCATTAAGAAAAAAATGTTATGTTTTTTTAGGCAAAATGTCAATCTTGTGTAATGTATAGT
>CACVKI010142587.1:10620-22570 GCA_902732785.1 Trichogramma evanescens | reverse complement strand
TAATGTTGTGAACTGTAATAAAAAGTAAAAAAGTGTAAAAAAATGTAAGATTACTAACGATTTCGGACATGTGATACGTTTTTCTACACTTTTTTTTACTTTTTATTACAGTTTATTACATTTGTTTACCTAGAATTAGAGAGATGAAAACTCTATGAATTCAAGCTCATTAAAGTTACATGGAAAAAGTAAAAAAGTGTAAAAAAAAACATAAAATTCTGTAATAATAATTTTAAATGTTACAATTTTTACTTATGAGTTTAAAATTCCAGTCAAGCCCGCATGTGATCGAATTAACCGCAGCAAGTGATTTTCGTGAAAAAAGTGAACTCACTCTAATGCAGCAGAAAGCCTTATAACATCATCATAGATGTACTGAGGAGTACTGAGATGACTGAATTTGGTTTATATACTTATCCATCATAATTTTTCTTAATTTATTCATAAAAATCAATACATTTTTTTCACGAAAATCACTGGCTGCGGTCGATGCAATCACACGCAGATAGCATATTGAAGAAAATGTAAAAAAGTGTAAAAAAATGTGATTTTATGCTGCCTTTTTTAATGCATTGGCTGTCCAAATCGCTAGTAATTTTACATTTTTTACATTTTACGATTTAATATGATGGTTTTAGTTACTACTTTTACTTTTTCTTGAACGGTTTTTTTTCCGTCGGGGATATTATACTTTTTTCTTGGTCACATTTCAATAATTTATAAACACACCAACGTAAATACCTTTACCTTATTTAAGCCCTTCATTGGCCTCGATGTTCTGCAAACGTCAATATTCTTATCATCTAAGCTAGCATCGGAACAAATAATCATGAACCTATTACGTTATCGGGCCAATCGATTTTAAACATTTGTATTGTCAAGAGCTCTTACTGCTACGACACTCGTACACGTATCTATCAGTGGACACCAATAGGTTTTTCGATAAATTGGAGCATTCCAATGCAATTTCACGCGAATCGTTCTTGACAAGTGAGCGAGAGGGAAAGGAAAAATGGAGTTGGAGCGAACGCAACAATTTCTACTCGGCTGCGTTTCTGTTGCGAGGAATATACAGCTCGCACACCTCTTATACTTTTTGACAATTGCACATCTTGCTGATAGTTTCAGCTATTTTTACAAACCCAGATAAATTAGTCTTTGCGATCTAGACGCTTCTCTTCTTTTCTCATCTCGTCTCGCATTCCCTTGCATATATTTACCCGTATGTACGTTGAGCATTACTGTACGCGCATAGATCGATCCGTCCTTAAACTTATTACACGCCTTACCTCTTGCTTTTATTCATGATCAACCTTGCTATACAGCATGTAGGCACGCGTTGCACGTGAGATACGTGTTTAAAATGTAAAATAATTATGCCCATTGGTCTCGAGCTAGACGCCTGATAAATAAAAAACGATTTTCGCAGAGGGACTGTTTGACGTCATATGTGCACTCTCATACTTTGCACTAGTGAGAGTAAACTCTCGTGCGTATAGGTACATGTAGTAGAAACACAGCAAAGAGGAAAGGAGGGACGGATCCCGCACAGGCACAGAGGTATACGCGCAGTACTGAACGCCGCGTCGGTAACTTTATGCCTTGTTAAATTATCGAGTGTGCCCGCGTCGCATCGCCTCGGGCCAGCTAGGTACGATTAAACGAATATTATAAATGCCCACACCGGAGCTCAGAATACGTCGCGTAATTGATAATTTGCATAAATAGAGCAATCTACTTGATTACGTTGGCGACAATTCAACAGGTCTCTATGCTTTACGCGTAGATCGGGCAAGTGATGAAAATAAGCCCGGCTAAATCGCAATGATGTATGAAAGATCATGCGAGCCGCCATGCGCCGTATTAATGAGAGAAAATTCAAGTCTTTTTTATTGGCAATTTGCTATCGCGTCGAACTACTCCAATGAAATGCTCCCTGCATTCATGATGTGAGCTGGTCGTTAGACATGAACTACTAAAATACAAATATTTTTAATAACGAAATGTTCTTGGGGGCAGGCACATTTAAAAATATTATACAATATACATTTTACTTGTAGATTTTAATTGAAAATTTCATTTTAATTATATCAGCTTACATCGATTGAAATTTGTTGTTATTGTCCTTTTCAATTTTTTATACCTTCGCAAGAGTATTATGTTGAAATCGCATGCTTAGCTTTTCTTAACTTTTGGGTAGCTATATATATATGGCTTTGACACCGGGACGTTGAGTATCACATATAATAAAATAGAAAAAACATTTTTTACATGTCCCAGATGATGTTCTCTCATTGTACAGATCCAGGATAGATGATTTAAAGAGATAAGATAAAATTCGCGTATTTTGACATCAAAATCTATGAATGCGCTTCCTAAAAAATTGCATATTTTGAGTAGTTTGATTCATTAGTTTCAGACAATCCAATCATAAGTTATCGTGTCATTGTGTAAACCTTGTTTTTTGAGGAGTGAACTACAAATGATTTTCATTAAAGCTAATTTTTTAATATTTTTTAATAAAAATTTAACTGTATATTCTTACAATGACGTTTTTTAAAATAGACTTTAACCTCATTAACTTATCTTCACCAAAACTCTAAAAAAATCTCGAAATCATATTGCTGAAATAATAAAAATTTAACTTCTACTCCCTTCCCCCTTAAATGACATTGAAATAATTTCGCTTTACAAATGAAATGGGTACGACTTCAGTTGAACGATAAAGATTTTCATTTGTTACAGCTTCTTCGCGAACAATCCAGCTACGACTATATATACACGCAAACTGTAAAGAATTTTTGTTCTGTGTGTGCTCGTCTTTAGGAAAGCTGGAATGTTTACTGCTAACATATATTTACAATGGAACACAAAAATCTAGAAAGAAATCAAAATAATAGCACAACACAGTACATACAGAATCGACAGATCAAAAGCTTCACTGCACATGTAATCTATTTTTTGCTGGTTTTCTCTTTATTGTTTATCAACTGCAATATAAAAATTTGCAGCCTTGCACAAACCAGAGGATTTCAAATGAAAAAAAAAGGAAAGAGCGCAAAAAAATGTAAGCGCGCAGTGTAGTGCCGCATACGTGCATAGAAAGAGAGAGAGAGAGGGGGGGCGCGGAGAATCCAAGTACGGAGTAATTTATCGGTTAGCCAGATAAGCGGGCGCGAGCTCGCGAAAGGAAGAAAAACAGCAAGAGTTGATCTCTCCCTGTCTCTGTTTCGCTTAGATTTTTTGCTTTATTATTTCATCTTTACTACTTTTATGTATATACCCTAGCATAAGAACCAATGCTTTAGCTCTTAAAGCATGAAAATTCATATTTTTTACTACAACTTTTGATCTTATACTATAAATTAGGTATACCGCTTGATCAAAAATTGGATTTTAACTGACATAAAGAATTTTTAAATTTGGAACTAGAAAAAAAATTGGAATTAATTTAAAAATTTTAAATAAAAAATATACTATGTAAATGTGTTAAATTTGTAGGGTTTTTCTTTTCCAATTAATATTCTATAAAGGTTATTTCACAACTCTTTTTTTCTTTCTAAAAAGAAAGCGTAAGAAAGCTTTTGTCACATACGAGTTGCAAATGACTGTTCTTTTTTTGGGAGGTTTTTTCAGGTCTAGCTATCTTACCGTGAGCATCATTTGTGTAAATGTGTACAGCTACGTAAAGCCACACACGCGCACATGAAAGTTATATACAAACAGAGGGGTGATTCGTGAGTCTGCACGAGTTTTAATAGACATCTTCGTGAAGCGAGTCGATTGCAGCCGAAGCAACCGGTAATGGCCATTAAATACAACGCATATTTACCAATGTTTCTGCAGTTGCTGCTGCCGCGGCTTTGAAAAAGCCTTGCAGGCTAATATACTTCTGTCTGCATAGAATTTACCGCATCACACTTGTGTTGATGTGCTGCATATTGTACACAGCGCGCAACTTTGTTGCCAACGCCTGCTAGCCATTGCTTCGAATATCTCGAGCTCTTTCCTGCAGCTATGTAAATCTCCCAATGAATACTTGGCCCTGGGGCAAAACAAAATTGAAATGTTGCCTCGTTTACTCATATAATATATAGGCACTTCTCGCACCGCCGAGAGAATCATTTGGAAAGGGCTTTCCGATTTCGTCAAAGTTTTTATGTGATGTTGCTACATGTATCGACCAGAGGCAAACCGCACGACGAGCTTACGATGACTCGCGTGCCAGCTCATGAGGATCTATAATCAAAGTTACTCCAGGCTCGCACGCTTACATTCGCTAAATTTATTTCTCTACATAAAATCCATCGATTTCACGAGAGGAAGATTAACAGGATTCCCGGGTCAGAGCTTACAGCTTTACATCAGACAATCCAAGCGATTAAGCTTTTCCCAGTAGTAAACAATCGATTTTCCTATAAAAGCTGACTGAAGATTATTCAATTTTCATTCAAAGAGCACATCTGTGTGTGTGTGTGTGTGTGTAATAGTACTTGCAGTTAAATCTCAACTAGAAAAACTCGTTTTCAATTTCAATTGATTTGTGAATGATGTAATAGTTCAAAAAATTACGTCAATCCTATTTCACTGAATATAGTTGAACAAATTTGCAAATAACAAGTGATTAATAATTGAAGTTTTTCTTATCTTCGATACTTGTACAGAATTTAATGGTCATTTTAAGATGAATGTAAAACTAAACGTAAAATGGTAAGTTTCGTTGCGATAGGGCAACCCTTTTCACCACAAACTGAGATGTTTCTATAGCTACATATTGTGATAGAATACCATGTGTGTAAAATTTGGACGAAATCTAACATTGTTGGCTCCTTTCAAATCGACAATACGTCCATGCGCGGTAAGCACAATGTCAAGCTCAAGAACGAGTGAATCACTACTCAGTCGTGTCTGGCACGCAGTAACATAATTCTCCAAGACTATGACCCATCAAAGCCTTGATATTACTGTTTCTACCTCTGAACCGACAATAACAGAAATTCGAATAAAAGGCTTGATGGTTCGTGAGTATTTTTATAATTTTACTGCTACACGATTGACACCGATTGTTGTCGTTAATTAACTTCATAGATCGATAATACCAATGAATTTGCATAAAGAAAATTAAATTTTCTATTATTTCCATTTTTAAAAAGTATGGCGTTCATAAAAAGTGCATTAACTGAATCGAGTCTCGGTGTGAAATTACGACGACTCAATAATTGCTTTTAATGCGTCTAATGCAATTAATAAAACAATGATTTATCTAGTTTTACGATAAAATTACATCGGTTGACCTATTCTTACATTTAAGTGTGATTCCATGCAATATACATTTGCCGTAATAATAATATCCTTCAGTTATTATAGCAAAATATAAAATTGATGCAGGATCAATATATAATAGCACTGAAAACTAAAAATAGCGCAATTACAAAAATACTCACACTATCAGAACTTATTAGATGCATGGTTAACTTCAGCAGGTCATCGTTTTGAAAAAAAGGTGAAAGTCTAGAGTGTAATCTAGCATTTCCAAGATTCAACCACGCAGTAGCTCAGTCGTCATCATCGTTGCAATATAACCACGCCTCACGTCGAGCTCTATCACAGGGGAAGATAGGCACGTATAATTAGCTATGCGTAAGTTGGCGATTTGCGCTACTATATAATGTCGGTGATTCGCTCGATGTCAGAGGCCAATCACGAAGCTAAAACAGTAGTCGTATATACGGTAACACTGTGTTCAGCACATAATTTCTAATTCTAGCGTATCCTGTACACTACGTAGACGGTAACCAAATACACTGGCTACAGCTACACATCGGCTCGTCGTCGGAGGTTTGTTCAAGAGTCGACTGTCGAGTCGTGAAAACTCTAAAACGAGCACAACGTGTGATCGTTAAAAATTGATAAATGCTCGTTTTGTACTGATTAATAATACTCAGAAAATTGTCTGAAAACGTCTCTTATCGTATTACATTCTCAGGATATTATCCTTTAAGTGTGCAGCTATTTTCATACCTGAGCCACCATCGTTTCTTGTCTTTTGTAGATATAGATGGATATACTACGCACCACGTGGCCGATACACTGTGCGTATGAAGATCGTATAAAGGAGGCTCTCTCGGAGTTGCCGTTCAAGTTTTGCTACATGTCGGCGAGATAAACGATGCCTATCGTTTTTTTCTTCTTTTTTTTGCTGATCATATTCTTCTCATAGCCCAGCTTGTGCGCAGCACGATATATCGATGTCATTGCACGATTAAAGCTGCACATCATGCACAACTTTGCTGCGCTTACTTACTTTATGCAAAAGGTATTCTTAGTTACCAGAGTAGAGCGTGGAGATATAATAACACTAACAGAATATTTTCTCAAGGCGTGATGTTCAGATAAGTGTACAATCTATCTTTGGTGCAATACATAGCTTATAAATTCTTCGGTATAATTGCCTATGAGATGAACAAAAACCTCTTTTTGTTATTAATTTTAAATCCATAGTTGTTTGTTGATTCCATAAGCCTTTCAAAACCAGATGCATTTAATAAAGAAGGTGAATAAACTCTCAATAAAAAAGTGAAATACAAATATTACTTTAGGCATAAAAGATTTAAGGAGGTATATTTTGACATTCTGAGAAAACTTTGTGAATTATTTGGGTATGAAAGTCCGCATCGAATATAGCTTCCGAACTGCATGTTTGCAAAAAAACATTTTTTCGGACATTAGATTTTACTGAGAATCAGCCTTACTTATTTTTTATAATTTTTTCGAGATTATCCTTTATACAGCGCAAAAGAAATATGAATGATTCGTTGGACCGTTGACCTTCGAACAATGTTAGAAATTGAAAAGGGCACGAGGTCAAGAGTGTGAAATAATTTTGAATATAAAACAATAATGAATTTGGCATCATGAAAAACAGGTTAATTTATCTTAGACTCGTACGTTTATACATTTACTTTTAACACTACCAAGGTGAATTATACAATGTTTCCACTATATTTTTTTAATCGCGGTCGTTTACATTTTACCTTAATAGCAAAATATGATCGATAGTCAAATTGAAATATATCATGATTGACATGAACAATGCATCTAATAAACAAATCATTGAGATTTTTTAAAACCTATACATGAATAAAACTTTCGTTTTTTATGAATTTAAGTGGCGTTGGTAGATTTAATCACTACTTACTGCACAGAAATAAAAAAGTTGGAATTTAGCCCAGGTATAAAGAAAAAAAAACAGATCAGAGAAATATACAATTGCAGAGTTCACTCACAGGAGGATGGAGCTAGACCTTGAGCTCTTTGTAAAATAATCATGGAAGCTATACGATTCGCGTGGTAATGCTTGATGCCTAAGACACGATGTGTATTGTGCACCTCAAAATATAGTTACGTGCATTGAACAGTATTTAATATACAAATAACAGTACCTTAAAAAAGTTATTTATTCTTTTAGATGCTACGCTCAAAAAATAGAATTTCATATTTCTCGTTAACATAGGTAATTTAAAATCCACATGATAGTATAATAGTGCAAAAGTTTTCTTGAAAGTGAAATATTTGATTCAATCACATAATCAACACGAGATCTACGGTCTATCTAAGAAGAATCCTCATTGTAGGAAAGGTTTGAAGAGGATAATCGATTGAAAAAGTAGCGTTCAAGTAAGATCGCATCGCAGTTGAGCCAAGGGCGAATCCGCAGTCAAATCATACCGTACATGTACGGTGGTTGTTAAAATCGCGTTGACTATGTCGTGTATTTAAACGAGCGTTTATATGTGCGTAGCTTCTACGTACATGCTAAGGTATTATATACCAATACGCGCCAGCGTACACAGACAAAAATGCGCGTACACGTGCATATAAAGAGAGTCGATTGTCAGGATCAGTGGCATCTGGGTTACCGCACGTCATTATATCCACAATTGGCTTTACCACGCAAACGACGATGCGCGCACTCGACGAGCCATATTATCCAAACACTTTGAGTTACGTATAAGTTTGTTGTTTTTGTTTGTTTACTGCGTATAGAATTTTTCACTTCTGGCTCGAATTGCCAGAATATACCAATGCCAAGACAATTTGATAAATATTTTGTGAGCAGTCGGAAGTAAAAAATCATTATACTTTTCCAAAAAATTTCTTACGTACTGGAAAATAAAAAAAATTGTTTGATTGAACTTTAAAAATGTCAGAAAAATATGACTCCTCGGACAAATAATTTCGACGTCATATGACTTCCTGCGTGGAACATTAAATATTTCAAAATATTAAAAATAATCTGCTGTCGAGCTCAAATCTTCATACAACGTTCAATTTAATGTATAAATTAAGCATGCCATTAAAATTAGTTGTTCATTATTCTCCGTGAAATAATTGCTATATTTCTAATAATAAAAAAATGCATCCTTGAATTTTATTATTCTTTTCATTTTCTACCAATTTATTTCTTCATTGAAGCTTTGAGCTATTGAATGATATGGTAACAATTATCGTTTTATCAGATCTTTCATAGAGTATTATTCATCTTTTATTTATTAATAATGTTAAATAATACACATGTTTCATATAAAATAATTTATTTCGCGGGCTTTATACGATCATTTTGAAAAAACTTTCGCTTTCAATTTTATTCTGCACTTGAACACACTTTTGATAGATAAAACTAAACAAACTAAATTAACTAAGAAAAACACGATTCAATGGATGCAGCTTTTATTGTAAAATTAATCAATTATAATGTTTGATAATTTCAAGAAACAAACGAGATCATCACGAGGCATACTAAAGAAAAATTTTTCACAATCAGGTCTGGATGTTTTTCTAAGATCGAGAAACTTAAAAGGTTGTAGTAAGTATTTTAATATTAGATCAATATTAGAAAAAAGTGTTTCTGTAGGTTCAAAAGTATTTCCTTTTACTCGTCGCAGTAAAAATATCCCTTGAGAATATTCAGAGTCAAATTCCGAACGTTGGCAAGTTTATCGTATTTCTTTTTATCGAAATGAGTCTCGCGAGAGTGAAAAAAGTTCAATCTCTAAAAGAAACATACTCGAGCATCTCAAAGTACGCGAGAATTCAACAAGACCTGTTTGAGTTGCTGCATATATAGTATATAATATTAAATACATATATACACGCGCAGCGACCAGCTTAGATAGCGCAGGTGCCGAAGAATCATAGCGGCACGAGGCTCTTGTGGGTAACTGACAATGACCGAGTCGGGTTTTATAAGGAATAATGTATGCATGCTCGCGAGAGTGAGAGAGGGAGAGAGAGTATTATACATATGAAGTATAATACTCAGCAGATCTGCATTTGCATAACTGGATTCAAATTCTTTGAGATTATTTTAAATCTAATGTAGCAAAAAACTTTTTTCAATAAACGAAAATGCTTTTCATTGGCTTCATACAATATTGTATGCAATGTATAAATTTGTAAGATAAATCGTTTTAGTAATTTTTACGTCATACATCTTTGCGTGATATAAATTAGTGAGTAATGACTCGCTTTTCATTGATTGACATATTGAAAAGCAGCAGTAATTTTTCAAGGAAATTGTTATATCAAGGAAGCGATAAATTATAATAAAATTAACGTTTTGCAACACGTTAAAATTGATGTGTATACGTAACAATAACAAGATATAGTTCAACTGCTATTGTTTAACTGTATCTCGACTAATTGAAATTAAAATGGAATTTTTTCACGAAAATTTTTGGATACCACGGTAGGAAAAAGAAGAAAAATTTGCCGCGTTACGTTGGTTTGCATCATTTGAACGATCGATTCGATCAACGAATTCATCGAGCAAGCAAGAAAGAGGCGAGCGGCGAAGAAAAGAAAAAACAAAAAAAGTGAAAGGGTAGCATAGCCGGGTGAGCGTTTTTAAAGTGCATTAAACTTTGAATTTCAGACGAGGGGATTAACCTCGTGTGCGTTGCTCTCTCTCGCGCGCATCGAAAGAAGACGCGATTCTTTGGCTCGCTCGCGCGCGCGAGCTAATAAGAAAAACAAGAATAAGGAGAAGAAGCTGTAAGGTTTACATTAGAGGCTATCCACGGAGATACTTCAGCACATTGTCAGGACCTGTCCGTGTCCTATTTTCTTGTTTTCGTTTTACTTTGCTCGCTATGAGATATCGTACATCTTGCAAGGAGACTCGCTCGACGAGTCTCCTCTTCATCGTAGCTTATTGCAGCGAGAAAGAGAGGGCATGTCGAGCCATTACCTGATGTACTTTTATATAAATATACATGTTTTGCACAAGGGGGGAGTAAACGAGAACGTGGAACGTCGAACTCGAGAATAAGGGAGGGGGAGGTATAGGAGTGTGTGGACTCCTCACCATAATTTGTTGTGCTGAGCTTACCTGTGCGAATGTGCGTGTGTGGCATGTGTTTGTGTACGTACGTGCGCTGCACGCGTGTGCATTTATTCGTCTCAGCTGCTGATGCATAGTACCAATACGTATTGCCAGACACTTTTGTAGAAAGAAAAAACTTGCACTGCAAAGAGAGCATCGATTTTTTCAAAGTAAGGATTTTACAGGAAAAAGAAATGCGCTGATAAATGTCATTACATAGTTTTCGGGCTGCAGAAAAAGTTAGTTCACCATGCGTCTTGGATGAAGTTTAGTAAACAAGGTTGGGTTTAATAAAACTTTAACTTTGTCTACTTCGTCTTACTTTAAAGAGAAAGGAACGGTTAAGCTAGAAAATTCGACAACTCTTTCAGCTGATAAAGTTTTTTCTCACTATTTACTTTTAAATTAAAAAGAGAGAAAAAGGGAAAATCTAATATTAATAAGACAGTTTCGATAGATACATTTTGATACTTTTTTAGTCTCGGAAAAAATTTGCGTATAATTTAATTTAATATAAGTTCTCTAGTTATAACATTTCTTGTGGATTCCCAAGAGAGACATAATACGTCGTACCTTAGGAGCTGTAGGCAGCAAGTTACTGAAAAAATTTCCTAAATTACTTCGACTCAAGTTCAAAACTTTGTATAGCATATTTACTTACTATTTAATCATAATAACTCGATGTAAGTGTTCTATTCCCGCTAATTTTAAAAGTGAATTTTATTTAATAAAGTAAAATATACCTTAAAAGTAGTGCCACTCAAATTGCCCATAGGTATGCATATGCAATTTGTTTGATTAAGTTCAAAGCATTCCGATACAATCTGCCATCAATGTTAGCATTATAAAAATCGATTGTTTAATTTCTATGCGACACTTCCACGCGTGCATGTGAGAAATCAAAGAGTCTCGGCTCGTAGCTTGTTCGAGCAAATACAAATACAGTTTGCAGCAGAAGAAGAAGACGAAGAAGAAGAACCTGTCCAAGAGGGGTATGCACGCGCGCGCACTTGTGCAGAGTAAGCAACTTCAACGGCGGTGAGTTAAAGAGACCCAGACACCGCGAAGAAAGAGTCGAAGAAAAGAGAGAGAGAGAGAGAAGAGGAGAGAAACAGCTTTCGCGTAATAAGTGGCCTGATGTAAACGCACCCTTCCCCTGTACGTGAGTATGCGTCAATAAAAAAAAATTAAGAAAAGAAAGAGAAAAGGAAAGAGTAGGGATGGTGCTACGAATAATAATATTTAAAAACTGAGTAAGTAGCAAAGGAAGAAACTGAAGGTGTGAGAGAATGAGGAGCAGAGATAGAAAAAGACATAATAAAAAGAGTCGACGATGGAAAAACCAAACAAGTTTACAGACTTTGAATCGCTAGTACGAGAAAAGAAAATCAAGTAGTACCGTGAGATGAATAGTTAAAATGCTTAATAATAACAAACAAATGATGAAGGGAGAGGGGTAATAATTAAGGACAATTAAATATTTATGTAATCATAGATGAATTGCCCTTGTCTCATCAAGATAAGTGATATCGTACGATTTTAGGTGTATGTACACCCCCCCCCCCC
>CACVKI010142587.1:0-10615 GCA_902732785.1 Trichogramma evanescens | reverse complement strand
CTAACATTTCAACAAAATATATTGCATTATTTCAATAATGTAACAAAAAAGCGTCAATTTCACATCGATGATTTTACGCTTTTTTCTATACCTAACATTGCGTGTTTTAAGAAAAACGAACGAATATCCTCATTTGATGTTAAAAATAGGATGAAACATTTTTAGCCATTTTCTATAAGGTATTTTACTATGCAAAACCCTTGTATCTTGTTTGGTTATCAGTTTTTTTCAAGAATATCTTATTTTAACAAAATATTTTTAGTAACTAAAAATGAAAAAGCTGCTTTGAAAGTCAAAAATGTTGGAATAATCCTGGCAAATCCAATTGTGCTCGCAACGATATTGTTCAATACGTGCGCATGCAATGAGAATCTTCAGAGAGATTTCAAAGTGGAAAGCACGAAATTCCCTGATAAAGTAGAGCTAAAGCACAAAATATTCGCTTAGCACAAAAAGTAAAGTTGCAATAGAGCTGAAAGGCAGTCTGAGAGTATATATATAAAGCAAGCGAAGAGGGAGATTCTTGTTCATAGAAGCAAAGGGGAAAATATAGAAAGAGTACAGCAAAAAACTGTACACAGTAAGATAGATTTACATGGAATGTATGAATGAATACAAAGGAAGCTTCGTTGCAGGGTAGAGCAGCGAGAGCGAGTTTTACAGTCGGCAGTGCAGGAGGGCTGCTAATGGAGATGAGCAGGCTGTGTGAGGATCTCAGCAGAATTCTACTCTGGCTTTTCAGATAGTTGAGTTAGTGGTGGTAGGGACTTGGCCATGTCAAGATTATCGACTACGTCAACGCTCAAAACGACGACGATGACACGTATTCGCGGATACGACGATATCTGAAGAATTGTCGTGTGTTTACCTGCGTATACATACGCGAGTACGAAGGAACGTCGCGACTACGGCGACGACTATGTGGCCGCAGTGCCGGACGGCGGTGGTGGGTGAATGGCTATATAAGCGAGGCCCCGATGAATCCTGTTCGACACACGAGCGAACCATCGGTCCGCGGATACACGGACACACACATATAGCTAGCCATCTCTCTCTCTTTCTCTCTTTCTCTCTCTCGTTCTCGCCCCCCTAGTGGAACGCACGCGTGCGCGACCGAGTGAGCCAGCTCCTCTTTCTCCCTCTCGCATACTCTTTGGTTTTATCCCACCCGTCGTCGGGCAGCAGCAACCACCACCACCACCACCCACCAACCAACCCAGCCAGCGGCAGAGAGATTTTCTCGGCTCCTCTTTATACAAGACTATCGCGCAGTGAACTGCCGACTCTTCTCGAGCATTAACGTATAGTACTGCAGCAGCAGCGCAACAAGCAGCATCTTCAATACATATTCGTATATAACTTCAACGACGTATTATTATATACAACTCACAGTGAGTAACATCAATCAATTTTACATTCAAATACATGATTATTTGACTGTGTTATTTTTTCACATTTTTTTGCTGCATTAGCTTTGCTTTTCAAATTATTTAGATGGCATAATTTATAATCAAATCTTTTCGTAGCAATTACTTTTTTAAACGATTTAAATTTCGATAAAAAAAGTATTGGTCGAATAGTGGGACGCTATCTACAGTTACGAGAATTTTCTCTTGCAAAGCTAGAGAAGTTTTTCGAACAAGATTTTAAGGGTACGTCAAGTGTCCTGGGAGCTGCTACTGCTACCTCCACTACTGTAGCTATTCCTGTGTAAATCCTAATTACTGAAACATTCTTCGCGGTGCCTTTTAATTCTTTTCTTCTCTATGCATTGTTAAAATCATGAAAAGTCTATTCATCATTTTTATAATTTATTCAGTTCTTTCGATTATTCGGTTTGATAAATACTGCAAATAGTCGTTAGGCGCTGTGTAGATACATCGATGTGAACATTTAATTATTTGCAGAATCTAACTACGATTCTAAGCATCGTCATTCGTATGCCACTAATATTTCGGTTTATTGACTACGACATTGCATTAATATTTGCATGATCTGCATATTATGTCATTTCACGTCTGGCGTGATAATTTTATTTATTTTCCCCATTCATCGTTGGCTAAACCTGAATTTATCTGGCATACACCTGTCATATATTATGAAACCGGTAGACGACACAGCGGAGAAATAATATCATGCAAAATTCCAACTTGAGTTATAGATTCTTTTGACGACTTTTCGTTTTTTTGTTTTCGGTCATGATACGATAATTACGTTATACACGCATATCAATCGTGTAATATTCCTTTATAACGAAGAAAATCATAACTGCGTCGACCATCACAAGACGTGTAATCGAATCCTCCGGCGAGTATACACTCGTAGCCGTCGCAGATACACATTGGACACGAAAACAAAAACAATAATTTATTATACGTGACCGGGTTTACTTATGAACACATAACCACGAAGGAACTGTACCTCGACGCAAAAATTTTCTACTCCGTCAATTTTCAAACGTCTTACATTTTCGTCTTATTTGACCTAATTCGCTAATGCCGATCTAATAATTAAATATTCCGCTCGTTACGTCGTTTCTTTGTGATAAAAAATAGAACCATTTTAATAGTTTGTATGACTTCATTTCATTATTTTAATGGTATTGATGTTAAATAATTTTAGCAACGGTACTAATCGATTATGTTTACATTTTACGCGTACATTTATATTGTACAAACAACATACATAAGTTTTGCAATATTGGAGAAAATTATACATATTTATATGCTGGAAAAAATTCACTCGAGTCGAATTGCTTGAATATTTTGAAGTTGAGAGAGCATTGTCAAATTTCCAATGTAAAAAGTGAACCTAGAATAGTAAGCGTTTCATAGGAAAGTTTATTTTTAATTAAAATCTCAAGGCCGAAAAATAGTCTTCAAAATGTATAATTCGACATATATTCAATTACAAGTTCAGAGGTGCTCGAAATATTTCCTAACGAGGGTAAGAACCAGACACAGACCGAAAAACAACTTTTTTTTTCTTCACATTTTTGCTAACAAGACGATATTGACTGCAAGAACTCAGAAACTCGAATATCTCTTCTTTTGCCAATTTACAGAGAAACGTTCGCATTCAAAATCTTTTGAGTACAAGAGATAATATAACAAATGTATATATAAATATACATTCATCTCATAATTATTTTATACACAGTAAGTTTATTGCGCAATTTCATGCGAGTTGTTGATGTTAGTGTACCCATCGTATGTACGCGTTGTATCAGAGCCTCTAATTAGGCCCAGGGTAATCCGGCTGAATCAGCAATTAGCATCATCGATGCACAACCTCGTCTATTTTGTCCAACCGTACTCACAAATCATTAACGATAAATTAACAGTTGCTTGTACATACTGAGGTTTTCTAAACTTCGCACTCTTCTTAACCCTTATGATTTTAAATTTTTATCTTTGACATATTATACATTTTTAAAGATAATAAATTTATTTGTAACAGATAAGATTAATAAAATTTCAAAAGAAATAATTAAATAATACGCAACGTCTGTAAACCCCAGAGTATTAGAATAGGCAAGCACCCTGGCTTCGTTATATAGGCCATTAGATTATCGAAGCGGTAATCTTTTTTGTTTGGAAAACTTTAAATCACTTTGCTCATAATGACGACGTTCACTGATCTCCGTAAAATTTTAATGTACTTATTACGATGTTTGCATATAATATATGAAATGAATTAACCGCTACAGTACTTAAAATGCGAATTGGAACAGTAAAAAAATTCTCAAATTCCGTCGAAAAATATCGTAGTTCGAAAATTGGGATTCGTTAATTTTTTAATATTTTTTTTACTCAAGATAATTTACAATTTGAAAAGGTAGAGTTGAAAGTAGGTCAATGGATCTTTTTTATCCTTGATTATATTATATGCAAGCCTATTATAAGCAACCCATGCAAGTTTTTAGTATGAAAAATCGTATAATTCTAATTATTTTTGCATAAAATTAAAAAATACTTATAACTTTAATTCATGCTTGCCGAAAAATTGAAAAAATACAGTTATAAATTTGAATAACATTATAATTTCGTTTGGTTCTTTTAATGCAGTTAGAATACTTCTGACAAATGACTATTTTCGACATTTTTGTGCTTTAAAATATTTCATAATCGAAAACGACAATTTTTCAAAAACTACGCAGCACATTTTCTTAAGCATTGCTTACATTGGCAAATACAAAATGAAAATGACAAGTTATCGAACACATAATGCTGAGTCTCAGATTTTCAAAGGCTCGCTCTTAATTGATTTTACGTTCATACATGAAGTAACGAGAAACGTGCTATATCGTACTTTTGCATCTTTTTTGCGTCTTTCGAGAGACATATCTCCAGCACGAATTGAACGTGAAAAATTTGCAAAAAAAGCATCAATATCAGGAGTATAATTAATTATATGATGAATAATTTTTTTCTGCAAGGAAGTTTTTAGTGCAAGGTCAGTTAGCCGATCTTGCGTTAGTAAAAACAAATTTTGTATTTTGATATGATCTATTTTTTTTTTTTTTTTTTTCAAATAAAGTGAATTAGTAAATAATTGTTAGGAAAAACTCGATCATCTTAATATTAAAAGTAAGGATCTTCGAAAATGCATTCAAGTATTACATAAAAAATATACTTAAATAAAACATTTAAAATTAAATATGTATCAATGTTAGATTGCATTGAAAACTTTTAAATCAATGAATGGAAGTCATGTATGTAATTAATAATACGATTGTGATGCATTCATAAGATTGGTATACATTGATGTGGAGAAAAACTACATTATTAAAATTTATTTTCTCTTTCGGATGATATTTATGAATTTTTACGAAGCTTACGATTTGGTGATGCTAACATGCATACACATGCAGGCAAATGCACAAGCACACCGCATTGTTTAAGAGATGCGCGTCACTGCCTACATCCGGTATGATTAATATTTCAATTTTAAATTATACTAATACAAGTGTACAAAATTAATTCCCATAAATAAGCCAGATTTTTATACATTGTACAGTTCAATTTCGCTTCCTCAATTTTATGAATTTTTTTTAATGATTAGTTTTAAATGTTACAACAGTTGCAATTAAGTGATTGAATTACAACACATTACTTTTAAATACATTCTTTTTTATAAATTGCAATTATTCTCAACAATTCGTAAAAAGTTATAATGCATTGGACCAACGCATAATAAAATGTGTATGAAAGAGCAAAGCTTCATTTTTTTAAATTTCTATACGTCCAGTTCGTGCTTTGGCAAAGATTCATTGAGTAAGTCGTAAATGCTATTCATCCGAACAATCGCACGTCACAACTCATTCATTCTAATCGCACAGATACATACAACATCATATATGCTTTATGCGTCAATGAATAACAAACTGTACAACTAGAAAATTGCTTAGAAGTTGCACACAGTCTTTAATAATTATTTGTTAAAATTTTTCATTTCATTATTGGACATCGTTTTTATTTTACCAGCTACTAATTACTGCGTTACTTTTTACAGATGGCAAAATTAGCTATTTCAATGGTTTGCCTTCTGGCTATATCAACCATTAACGCAATGCCTCTTGGCGATGATGAAAAGAAGGAACCATCTGCAGTTGTACCTTTGGAAAAAATGATTGAGAAACCTTTGGACAAACCATCTGAAGAGTCAAAAACTGAAACAATTTTACCAAATCAACAGTTACGCGAAGCAGTAGTGGAGGCAACAGCAGAAGAAGAAAAGAAAGTAGACGAGACCCCTTTACTTAAAAAAGTTGAAGAGGAAAAAAAAATTGAACAGACTCTGAAGGAAGAAAAGAAGGTTGAAATGGAAACGCAAGTTGAAGAGAAAAAAGTTGAAAAGATCAACCTCGAAGAGAAAAAAACCGAAGAACTTCTTAAAGTTACACCATCGGAGAAAAAAGTAAAAAATATTTTAATTATTAGTATTCATATAAGCAATTCAAAATATTATATTAGTATTTTTTTCAGGCCGTTACAGCCATTGAAGAAGTAGCCATTGAGAAAAAAGAGGAAATTCAAGAGAGGTCTGAAACTCCAGTCGCTGCTGTAAAAGAGCCTGTTGTTCCTGTAGCTGAAGTTCAACCCATTCCAGCTGTAGCTGCTTCAGAGGCTGCAGTTGAAGTATATCAAACTAAAGCAGCTGACGTTCCAATTGTATTAGAAAAAAAATCTGAAGAACACGTAAAAGAAGTCGCAAAAATCGAAGAAAAGCCTGAACAACGAGTAACTCGTGGTACTGAAGATTCTGTTCCCCAAGAAAAGAAAGTCGAAGAAAAAAAAGTTGAGGAAAAACTTGTTACCGAGCTGAAGCCTGAAAAAATTGAACCTGTCGTAGCTGAAGAAAAGCACGCCGTCGAAACCCCTGCCCCAGTTATTGCTCATAAAGAAAATCATGAGCAAGTAGCACCTGCTGTAGAGGCAGCTAAGGCTGAAATAACCGAAGAACCAAAGAAACTTGAAGAACCAATTACAGAACAAAAACCAACAGAACTTTCAATTGCTGCAGCTGTAGTTGAATCAGTTAAACCTATCGAAGAAGCCGTAGCACCACATATAAAAGAAACTACCAAACCAGAACAACTTCATCCAGCAAAGGAAGCTCAAGAAGCCGCTAAAGAGCAACGTTCGGAGGATGCAGTCAGTCCTATTCAGGAGGTTCAATCGGTTGTACCAGTAGTAGCTGTGAAAGAAGTGGCTCCTGTTGTTGCCGAGGCTGAACTAACTCCAGTGTCAATTGAAAAGTCAGCAAAATCTGCAGATGAAATTAAAGCTGAAGAGCTTCCAAAACCTCAAGAAGTTAAGGAATCCAAGATTGAATTGCCTAAAGTGGCTGAACCAGAAACGATGCTTATAAAGGAAGAAAAAATGAAGGCTGAGGAAAAACCACTAGCTGATATGTTGAAAAAAGAAGAAAAGACTGAAGAAATTATAAAAGAAAAACAACTAGAAAAAAAGGAGGAAAAGAAAGATAGTTCAGAAGAAGACAGCAGCAGTGAGGAAAAGACCGCTGAAATGAAGGAGGAAAAGCTGGAGAAGAAAGTGCAAGAGAAGAAAGATGAAAAGAAAGAAAGCTCCGAAGAAAAAGATAGTAGTGAAGAAATCAAACTAGAAGAAAAAAAAATTCAAGAGCTCAGCAAGCCCGCAGCCGACATGGCAACGCTGGCACCAGCTACCTCATCTTAAATTGGTCAGCATCCTCAAAAAGTTCGAGTGAGAAAAGGACCTCCAGCAGCAGTAGCAGCAGCAATTAACGAATGCAACGTATTCTTTACATAAATCCGATATAAATGCGCTTTGAGTATATGTGACTGAAAGAAAATGTGTGTTGTCGTAATATTGTAAGTGTGAATGATATTAAGTCGAACAAGAGTGCGAATGAAAATGTAAATGACGCGATTTTGTAGGCGCAACTGCAATTTAAGCAGAAAACAAAAAAAATCATATGTAAAACGACGATAACGACAAATTACATTGACTATAACAAAGAAAGAGCAGAGAGCGAGAAAGGGCATAAAGCAGAAGAAAGAATAATTAAGATACTCATTAATTGTACGCAAGGTCTTGTCATGCTGTATATCTATTATAGCTTTGTGTGAGAATTACTGAGAGATGAGAGGCTTTACGATGATTTAACAAGGTTCAAGGTCACTGAAAGTTTTATCTCGAAAATATTCAATCAGAAACTTCGTATAATAGTATTGCAGCGATACTAAGTCGAAAAAATTTTCGAGCGTCAAATTCGGTTACCTCAATCTCTTGATGGTCGTGATGTCGATGGTTAAACCTCTCTCTCTCTCGAAACAGTAATTAAAATAAAAAAACAAACACATGTTGCGTTCGTGCGTGCCGGTAGACCCATAAGATATCTTGGTGGTTTTGGACGCCGATGTAAGGTGATCGAGGAACTAATCTATTTGTATTTTTGGTAGTTTCTCATATTTTAAGAATTTTCCTACTTTTTTTTACAAATAACTTTAGAAATATATTATTAGCACCATGACAACATCACAACTTCATATTAAACGACAAGAACAATTGTAAAACCACCACCTTGTAATTTTCTTTCCTCCCCTTCATGCTCATTGTTTAATCATCTTGCCACTTACTGAGTAGAAACACATTTTTATTTATTACTGATTTTATTGCATTATTATCTCGTATCGTTATTTTAAATACCGCTCTTCCACAATTAATTATGTATAATTATCATCATCGTTAAAATAATAATTAATACAAACATCATAAATATTGTTTTTAATTTGAAAATTCAGAAGTACCTTTATACAAAAAAAATTTTGGATGAAAAACAGGAAATGTGATGAATGAGTTCAGCAAACTCATGGAAAAAAATTTTTATCGATGAAAATTTGGCACTCATATATTCTGTCTGATAATTTATAAATAAAATATTTGAAAAAATCTAGAAGTGCAGGATTAACTTCACTTTTTTAGATTATGTGATTAAAAAAGCACCGTGATAATTAATGAAGAAGTATTGTAGGGAGTTTATAACTGTAACTCCTTGTATCAATTATACAAAAATAAATTGGATTAATAAAAATACATTGTTCGTAAGTATGTAATAAATATTCATAGACAACTATTTACATGTCAATTTAAAAAACAAAAACGATTAATAAATAATAAAATAAAACTCAACACAGCAGTAAAAAACTTGAAGAGTTGTTACAGATTTAAATTATTAAGTTAAAAAATATTATAAAAGATGAGGTAGTAAATTCGAGGTAAAGTTGTTAAAATTCTAAGTTATTTAAAACAGAGTTCAACTTTAACCTCTAGAGAGCCGGGATTTTAGAGGTCATATCATCTATAGAAAACTGACATAAAAGATTTCTTAAATCATTGATCAATCATAGGAAAAGCGTTGATCAGGGGGTGCGCCAATATATTAGCTTCCTGGCCCTCCAAAGGTTAATTATTTGAGAATTTATAATTTTTTATTCCAATTGGTTTTCTTAAATAGTAATGAAGTTTATATCGGTCTGTTGAAGTATTTAATATTCAATTGTATAATGTAAAACATTTTTGAATTCACTGTAATAAAAGACTTAAATTCAAGTATATTGTATCTGAAAATTTAAACAAAAATTTATCTTTTTTTTTACCAAATAAACTAACAAACAATATGTAAGCGCTATATTGACTTTCAAGCACAATAGTAAAAGTAGTTGCACGATTTATGACGATGCATATACTTGATTTTCTCATTTTCTATTTTTTTTATAAATATTATAGGATTGAATGTATTTTTGCAAGTCCTTTAATAATCTTTGACAAGGCAAAAATAAACAAATATACATCTCCCGAGAGTAAAAATTTGTTTGTGGTTTTTTAAAAATATTTTAAGGTAATGCTTCAGCCCCTACTGTTACCAACTGAATAACTTTTTTTTCTAGACTGATTTTCAAAAAACGACTACGTGGAACTCTCCGAACTGTTTTTGTAAATAACTGAACTAAAATTCATCCCATTTTTTTGAAAGTTTTTTCGGAAAACGGGATCGAAATGTTTAATTTCCGCATTCAGGATGAAAGAATTTGTTTATGTTTTCTGGCTGAATTGCTTAAATTTTATACAGATATTCACAGCAGCAACAACTCTACAGAGCGATTTTTGGAAAATCGATCTAAAAAAGTCATTAGATTGGAGAAAATAAATTTAGAAAATTTACTTTTTTCTCAAGCCCTTCGTTTTTGAGTAAAAATTCTATAAGTTTTCGTTCATTTTTTCGTGTTTCGAGCGCCATTTTGTGTGTTTAAACATTGTTTTTTCCAATCGGAACCCCGCTAACTTTTAATTTAGATATAGAGGACGTGATATTTGCTCAAAAACACTGAGATTTAAAATAGTTTCCATTTGGAAAATCGAAAAATGAAAAAATTTGTTTTTTCAAAAACACGTTTTTTTTATAAAATCAAGTTTAACTTTTGACCTAATCGAAATTTTTCGAAAATCTGAAATTATTTAGCCCTTCTCCTGTAACAATATTCTGAACAACTTCGAAAATAGTATATTTTAGATATTCGGCTTCGCTTGGCTAATAAATTCCCCGTACTCTAAGACTTTTCAGTTTTTCACTCCCTAGGGGCAAATAAATTTTTTTGTGAATCCCCCAGCCTAAAGTAATATTTTGATTTCGCTGAGCGGGAATAAAATGTTACTTTAGGTTGGGGTAGCACAAAAAATAGTATATTTTGCATCTAGGGAGTGAAAAACTGGAAAGTCTCAGAGCACGTGTAATTTATCATCCGAGGCGAAGCCGAGGTTGATAATCACGTGCTCTGAGACTTTCTTTTTTCGCTACATAGGTGCAAATACAGTTTTTTGTGAATCCCCCAGCCTAAAGTAACATTTTCATTTCGCTCAGCGGGAGTAAAATGTTACTTTAGGTTGGGGAGTCATGTTCACATTTCGGAATGATAAATATTAGGAATTATAAATATTCGGAATGTGTAAAGTTCGGAATGTTTAAAAATCGGGATATTGAAAACGGAACATGAAAAATTCGGAAAAGAAAAATTTCGGAATAAAAAAATTTCGGAATGAAAAAATTTCAGAAAAATGAAAATTTGGAA
>CACVKI010142586.1:0-34970 GCA_902732785.1 Trichogramma evanescens | reverse complement strand
AAGTACCTTCATGAATTTTTTCAGATTTTTTAATGGCTTCAGGGCTTCAGAAAAAATATAGATCGAAAATGGACGTTTATACCGGAAGTGGGGGGGTAGGAGGGGGGAGGGGGTCTAAAATTTTGGTTTTGGGACCCTTTTATGATGTACTATAACATACCAAAATTTCAAGAAAATCCGTGAACCTCGTCCGCAGGTTTATTTGAAAAATTCTGAATCTGACCCATATATATATATGCACACGCGGCCCAAGGAAAACGTCGAGTCCTTTTAAATCAGCGTTGAAATCGGTTTTTTCCTTGCGTCACGAAAGCGCCGAGCTCTCGTACGAGCATGTATACCTAATTAGCTCGCAGTGGTGCAGGAGCTCTCTATATAGACAAGTGTAAGCTACTGCTGCTGGTGCATAGCTCGGCAACAAACCCAATGATTTACGGCGATGTGCGTACACACACACATGTGTGTACGAAGCTCTCGAGCTGCCTCGGAGTTCATTTACCTGACGGCCCGTATTATCAATTGATACCACGCACATGAGCCAACACAAATTTTATGAAGAATTTGTATATGAAAAGAGAGGTTTAACTCGCGAAAATTGTATCTGCACAAAAATTATACACGTAATCGCGATTCTGTGTTGATTTTGTCGTTATATAATTTACGCCGCAATGTACACGCAATTGACGAGGCGACGATCGGGTAAGATTTTATCGCGATCAAATATTTTATTATCGCGCGCGAACATCGTGACATGAGATCGAGCTTCAATGAGCTTGATAATTAGTTTTTTTTTCTTCTTCTTCTTCGTCGTTTCTTTATTTATACGCTCTCTTGCAATCTCTGCCCGCGACTTGCGGGCGAGCCGAACCTCGAGGTATGCATACGTACTCGGGCACGCGCGAATTTCGACGAATCGATATCGCGCGCGCAATTGTCGCAGCGCAAGATACGACGCCCGCGATACGATGATTCATGAATTCAATCGCGAACGCGCGCGCCTATTCGTATATACATTCGTCGCGTGTGTGTATCTATTTCTGACTGATCGTTCGAGGGACGCATACGTGTATGCCAAAGCATGCACAGCGTATACACAGCCAATTGCATCCTTCCCCTCGTATTATCACGACGCGATCGCGAGCATATAAATGATAGATAAGCAAGGCGCAGCTACGCGTCTTTTTGGGCCAAAAATAACATTTTTTTTTTCTCTCTTTTCGATCTCCGAATACGAACGAGATACGATAAGAGACGGAGAGAGAGAGAGAGAGAGAGCTAGGAGCTTCGTGGCTTGAGCGACGAGCGCAGCAGAGCGCGGGCCGCATTCGTGTATCGAGCTTTTGATTTATCACCGCGGGACTCGATTAAATCGACTCTGGCAATAATTTATTTTTTTCAGCGGATGTTGCGTTATAAGTAGTAGCGCTCGGCGCGAGGAGGAGGACGACAGAGCTTGTTCAATAATTGACGGTATATGCAGAGGGTTCGCGAAGATGCAAACGTGTCGTGTTTTCGTGTATTCACGAAGGAACACTTATGATACGTGACTATTTTTAACGAGGCCCAGGGATAGACATAACTTCGAAAGGGCAAATGTGCGTTATAAGCTTTCTGATATATCGCGTCGGTTGAGAGCGCGCGCGAATACGCCATTTTAAACGCGTTATGTCTATGCACACCTGTGCACACACACGCGAGGAGCACGAGCGGAATCGACGCTAACGCGTGCATACACACACACACACACGATCACGAGCGCAACTTTGAATATTGCATGAAGCAGCACATCGTCGTCGTCGTCGTCGAGTACGCGTCGAGCTGCGTTTCTTTATCGAAATTATACATACGGGAGAGCGGCGGCCGGTGCGAAGTGCAGAGAATTACGGTAGCGCCCGCGCGGATGGATATATATACTATTATGCAGCTATATCGTATACGCTCATGCATCGATTCACGCAACACGCGTATAGTATAGTAGCGAGGCTTCGCGCGAGAATCGTCGTCGTCGATGAGACGCCTACAAAGTAAGCGTAATTTGCAATTTTACAAGCACGAGAGAGAGAGGGGTGCGTACGTATATTTTCATTGAGCTGGGCAACGTTTTCGAAGTAGCGAAATTTTTTGCTCTGGACTCTCAGATCACTAGTTTATACGGGATATAAAAAAAGTCAAGTAATTTATAGGGCAAGTAGTAACTAGACCTTGCCTTTAATCTCAAAAAGGTTTTTTCAAGGTCGCTGCCAAAGCTCGTTAATTAGTCACGAAATAACTATAGCTCGAATACTGGTGTCAGTTTCATACTCTATTTTTTGGAATTTGAAGCGTTGACCTTGAAAATCAAAATTTTCAAAGCGAGGCTTACGCTGACAATAAAAATTAGATAAACTATAATGGCTCGAGAGTCTGAGGCAAGAGATCTCAAAATTTAGGCAATAGTGTCCAGTCTAATTTACAAGACCGTGTATAAGAACGCTCAATTTATCCCGCGAGAGGAGGAAGACAAGAGAGATACAGAGACTCAACGAAACAGAAGAAGAAGAATATGAAGAAAAAAAAAAAGATTTTTCCCGAGTGGTTAATCTAAATGGAATTACAATACTGTGAATAATCATGAATATGCGCCAATGCGAGCGGTCTCGACGCTACGGTATACGCGTATACTTTTTATCGCGAGCAAGGATCTTTCCTTTTATCTCGAGCAGGCGCAGATTTCGAGAGATTATTTGAAAACGGTTTGAAGTGCGCTCGCGTGCACTGATTTACATGAATTTTGCAATAGACGCGATGAGCGCGCCGCTATACGCGCGTGTACTTGAGTCCACGATTTGTTTATGTATTTATGCAAACGCACCCGATGAATCGACAAAAAAACCACACACGCACTACGTACGAAAGGAGAAGGGGGACGTTTTAGAAAAACTGCGCGACTTACTCGAATGGTATTTGAAACTGAATCTATATATTTTTAAAATGCCAATTCTCGTTCCATATTAACGTCCCTGCGATCATTGGTATTTACAACTCACGATTTTAGTGAGACATTATCCGCATATTTCCCCAAAGCACTTGTGTGGTGCGTCACCTTTATAGTCGGAAATGTACCCGCAATATTACAGAGAATACACTCTCAGTGCTCGCTCAAATTTATGTACTCAAAAAAAAAAAAAAAAAGTAAAAAAAAAAAGTGAAAATTGGCGTAGGTGACGCGTAAAATTATATTATTTTTACGTTAACTGTACCAATGCATCGAAAAAATATAAAATGCCATTAGGTTTTTTAAAAATCATCCTTGCATAGGCCACAACTACGCTTCTTTTCTCTCGGACAATAATATATAGTCCACAACACACCGGTGTCGTACACACACATATACACACGTACTATATGCACGAGCTGTGAAGCTGTGTATAGAAAAATGCTGAAGTCACAAAGCGCTTTTATAACGCGATACCTCAGTGCTTAAAGCAGTGAAATCTGACGATACCGAGGCTTCGCGCGTGGGAAGTGAATGAAAAGGTTTTTTCGCTATGTGGACGCGCAGATGTTCCGCGTACTAGTAAAAGACGCCTCGCACTGCAGATGGAAAAATTAAAACGAGACGCGCGAACGCCCTGCGAGCTCAACGTTAGACGTACATACATTGTATATATTTGCCCGTTCGGACAAGTTTGAGAGTAAGCCGAGAGCAAAGTAATAAGTGTATTTCTATATTTTGTACGGTGGCTTCTTCTTCTTTTTTTTTTTACCTCATATCTGTTTCGCAAAAAGATATTCACTACTCATGAGAATGTTTTTTTAGAGTCACAACCGAGTATTAGACGGACTTACTTACTCCTCTTTTTTAAGACGGTCCTTGTTGTATCTCTCGTGGAAGTCCAGCAATTCTTGAATTAATCCAGCTTCGAGCATAGAGTCGACTCTTTTACTTAAACGCTCGTCCAAAACTTCCTGCAAAATATCGATTAAACGTGATTAATTAGATAAAGCTTTCAGAGGATAAAGAATTTAAAATACGTTTTAATCGTAGAAACATTAGTATGATTCCTTCTTGAACATTCAAATGAATCCTCCTCATCTTCCTTATCCTTATTCTCATCCTCCCCCCCCCCCCTTCATAACTTTAATCGTTCTAATGAATTCAACAAACATAATTACTCATCGACAAATTCAAAGGGGGATTTAAAAATAACTCGAAATCGCTTTTTTTTAAGAACACAATACGAATATCATTTCAAAGTATTTTAAATACATTAGCACTTCAGTAAATTACGTATCAACTGTAGCTATCGGGCATATTAATGATCGAATTGGCGCAAGAAATCTTTGAACAGGCATTCAATTTTATCTATTGTATAATTTCTCAATACCAAAAAAAAAAAAAAAAAATACCGAAGAAAAGTTTTACGATGTAGTTATACTAGTTTACTACACGGCATTTTTTGAATTCTCGTACGCACAGTATACGGGTCATTTCCAAAAATCTCCTTTTGGGGCATTGCAAAAGAATAACGCGCTCGCGCGCTCAAGAAGACCAAATATACGCGACGCTACTAAAAATATTAATGTTAATAACGGGCTTGACTAAAGTTTATTAGTTCCTCGGTCGCGTTAACTTCCTACGCCCACGCCGCAGTTCGCGCGCACGACTTATGAGATCACGTTGCTGTTCATATATATACATTATAAAAAGAAATTTCGAAGCGCGCGCGTGCACGCGTAGTAGTACTACGCCGGCAGCGAATGCGCGCAAAAAGAGCAGCAGCTCCGACGAAGAAGAGATATTTAAATCGTGCACTCTAGTTAGAAATCGAAAAATTTTAGATATTTCTTCTTAGCTTTTTTTTCATACGAGCAAAAAAGACTGATAAATTAGTCACCTCGCGAAACATAGTATACGTACATCGGCGCGTGTCAACTCTTGTGAATCGCGCGTATATATAATACAACCGGACGACGACGGCGGCGGCGCGCTCGCTAAATATAAAAAACTATACTACGATTCGTCGCTCTATTCTAAAATTTTTTTGATAAAAACTTGCGGCGTGGCCTCCTCGGTGGAGTTCAATGCTCTCCTCTCAAGTTCATCACGCGGGAACCGGTGACATGCGGCGATACGTATCCACGGCGTGTTATTCGCACCCGTGATTTTTGATCGATCCGCATTAGGCACTCGCACGAAGGAGAGGGCTAGACGTCGTCGCGACTATACATTTTCGGTATAAACAGGAAAAATCGTTTTTCATAATTTTAAATTAAGCTCGAGCCGTTCAGAGGCACGTCTTTGTTATTCGTCGTTCTGCCCCTATACAACGATCGCAGAAAAGCTCACGTGTGGTAAAGATGGTGTGCGCGGCTTCGTCTCTTACTGAAAATCGAGGCCAAGGTCTGGCTAGAAAGCTGGCACTCAGGCGCGCGCGAGAATAAAGCTCTCGGGGTACCGCGCCGCGCACTCTTACTAGCATGTGCCTCGCGCCGCACCGACATTACCACACCGCATCGACAGAGAAATGACAGCAGCGATGGACTTGCGAATTTGCCTCGACTTATGGTCGCGCGCGCGGCGACGAGAAGCAGCAAAGGCGAATGACCAATTACGAGATTGACTTTCTCAAGACAGCTCCTCGCAAGATGTATGCATATAACCTACGTAGATATACCTCTCCAACTGCGAGTAAGAGGACACATTTCTTCGGGGAGTTATATAGACAGGCGCGTGTAATATATGTGCACTTGCTGTATGCCACACGTGATTGGATGTACATCTCGAGCTGGCTTGGAGGTGTACTTATATACATTGTACATACTCGCGGGACCCGATTCACAAACATATTATAATCTTGATTAATCATTTCGCGGCGCGTGCTGTATTCATGTAATATGTGTCATTGAGTGACGATGATGTACGTTCGATTTTATCGGAAAATTTCGGTAAATGTAATCGACCATCGCATATATCTGTGTGTTTGCTCAATTGCGAAAAATAGAAAGTGTGACCAATGAGAACTAATTTACATTTTTTCACACATGTCGCGTGTACGTGTGTCTGTGTGTACGCGAGCGTTTATCACGGATCATCGCTCTCCGCGCGAATTTCATTTCACTTTATTCTCACGTGAAATCGATTTCTTTCGCAAATCTGCACTCGTGATTTATCTGAAATTATGCGCGCGCGTACCTTCGCGATAGACGATCTTATGATTTATCGCGAATCGTGTAAGACAAGTCGCGGTTATTACGAGCGCAGAAGCAACAGCAGCAGCAGCTACCGCGTTTGAACTTCGGTGCGTCGCGATGATCGGCTCGCAACACGGCTCACGATTTTTTTCAAGCGTTTTAAAGAAGTCGCTGCGTACACGTTTTTTTTTTTTTTTTTTACTTTTTACGTCGCTTTTTTTGCGTCCCAGACAGGATAAGACGGAGCAAGTGCAGGTCGCGCGCATTACCTATAGCGAGCAGCGCTTATACATGTATATAGCGAGTACGTATTATAATTCCACCGTACATGGATAGGCGCCATCGTTACACATTTTACGGCAATATTGCGCGATGTTACAAAGTGTGTATAATATACGCACTTCGAGTTACAAGCAGTAAAGGAAAAAAAAAAGAGGAATTACGCAATGCGCACGGAGTAGAGTTAGTTTAGCTTGACTGTATAGCGTGGAAAGTCGTAAGACTTATAGCGATATAGATAATGCCTTAACCATTATGATATACCGAATTGCGTCTTTGCCATGTAAAAACGACAGGGAGCTTTTTCTAATTTTACGTAAATTTGTTCTTCTCCTTTTTTTTCAGACCTTGTCACGACTACTTATGTATTATTTCTGGTTTCAAGTCGTTAATGTAATGTGCGCAATGTACGTCAGCGTATGGAAAGCCGTGGAAGCCCGAGCACAGAAATTGTCCAGAAAAATTAACGCGCGAACCACACAAAATTACAAAAAAATGAAGAAAAAAAAGCGACGATCGGAATGTCAATTCATCGGCCGAAGATGACTCAACAAAAAAAACCTTTTACTTGATCTGCGAGACGCCGAGCCATTCATAGAATTGTCACAGGAATCTATTACTATTAAAGCGTGCCTCAAGTCGATGATCGGGACGCAATTAAATGAATGGGATCCTTTTGTATTTTTGGGGGGGCCCACCAAGGAACGCATTATCATTTAAGCGCGATTGATCGCTTTGTTTGGGCTAAATAAATATTACCAAAAAAAAGGAGCATCTGTTGCGCTCCGCGATAATTCGCCTCGAATCGAAATTTCTCAACCACGAAGATATTGTCATTGAAATTGCTCAAGCTGCGAGATTCTTTCACTTTTGTAGGGAAGATATGAATTGAATTATTTATTTGTTTTCGGTGGGAATTATCATAACTAGGCCGTTTCGTCTCAAGCATTTACCAATTTTAACATTTTAGACGATTGATTTTAAAAATTTTCCAAAAAAAATACGATGTTGCTTCACCTACTCTGTGTCAATTGTCGTGTCTACGGGCACTTGCAAACGAGCAAGCCGACTCGCGCTTAGATTTTCTCAATCAAGCTCTAATTTATAACTCTGGACTCTTGCGAGGCAGCTCTCTCTCCATTGACTATGCCACGATCGATCTTATCCGATCGAATCGGTACTACGTGCGCTATAATTCCGTTAAGGGAATGGAGCAAACGGCAAACAAAAAATCATCAAAGGATAAAAGAACAGTTCCTCGTCGATGCAGTCCTTGAATGAATGAAAAGAAAAAAGAAAAAACGAAGAAGAGTAGAAAAGGCAAAGAAGAAGCGAGCCTCGAGGTGGAGCAGCACCGCTTACATTAACACACAATCTTTTTGCACACTTACTATGTCGGAGAAACATAAAATAGGGTTTGACATTTCGTTATATGTTACATTATAAGCAGCGATGCCGCGACTTATTAAATCACGCGCGCGGCCGTACGTCTTGCGAGCGAAATTTACGCGCGCACACACACGCACACACGATAGTATATAGATGAGCAGAATGCGATGAGAAAAAGAGTGAGAGGGAGACAAAGCAGCGCAAAAAAAGGAAAAAAAAAGACAAGTCGAAATGATGTATTTAGTGTGAAAGCGAGCTATAAGGAGCTTCTAGGAACGCGCAAGCGGCTACATCTAGTTTGGCCCCGGCAGCGTATATGTATAGTAATCGGCTATGCGGCTCAACAAGGCGCATATATGAGTATGGGTAAAACAAGGATCCTTAGCCGGTATATTTTGAATTTCGAGCAGCGGCAAAAATCCCTGTGTGTCCGTCCGGCTTCTCCTCTCTCTCTTTCTCTGTCTCTCTCGCTCCTAGCGAAGGTCTCGCGCCGGCCCGGCGCGGGCCTGAGTGCGCGCAAACTCTTTGTTCGGGCGCTTTTTCATTTTAATTCGAATCTCGCTTAGTCTATACTGCCGCTTGTTTTTTTTCTCTCTCCCTCTCTCTCTGTCTCTCCTTTTTTTTTTTTTTTTTAATTCTTAGGCGAAGGTTGAACACCTCTCTTGCCCGAAAAATCGGCTGCAACGTTATACGCGTATATATAAGTACACACACACAGTCGCTCGCACGTCGGCGCACAGGTGTGATGCCAATTCTGATAGCAGGTGAATCGATTTGAATAATGATTTATGCATAACGATACTTGATTAATTTCTTATATTGGCAAGGTTCTCTTTTGCGAATTTTAAATGAAGCCGAGAGCGAGGCGAGAAGCCAATATATTTCTCTCGAGTACCGTAAAGCGAGTGCAAATCCGTAAAGTCTTATAGGGTTAATCTCTCCCGACTGGAGATTCGTGATTCGCTATGTGAAAGAAGTATTTTTTTTACATTTTTATTTTTTTTAATCGGAATCTAAAAATAACAATCAAATATTACATCTTAAGATCCTATCTCTCTTTTAGTCATTAAAAAGGCGCTCGAGACAATCGCAATTCTGGAAATCGTTCAGGGATACATTGTATAATTTAATTGTTCCATTAAATCAATACTTTCAAAATTGTGCGTTCTTGAATAAAATGCTTTGCTTAATTTTTAAATAATTTCTGAGAATGAGATGATTTAGTTTAATCAACTGTAACTTAATTGATTACAATAATCAACGAATTATTGAAACTATCTTTCAACTGACAATTGAGACTGACAAGATATACATTTGACAGTTGGGTTCAAAGATCATGGATTGATCCAGTTGAGAGAAGATGCTTGAACGAGAGATAATGCTCTAAATGAAGAGCTTTTATCATACAGATTTGAAGTTTATTACGGTGTGAATTTTGTTTCCGGTAGATTATTCTACTCACATGTTCAAATTTGACTAAGTCCTCAACTAAATTTTAAGAGTATAAAAATTTATTCATCTTCCAAATTTTTCAACGCATAAGAAAAACTGAGATGTATGTCGACTTTCGGTTTTCAACGAAAGTCAACCGCAAGCATGAGAAAAAGCAATACACTTGTGGCGGTTCGTAAGTGATTTTCAAAAAAGCACTAGAGAGAAGTCGAGCTTCTATGGGTACCTGTTACATAGACGCAAGAAAAAAGATGTTTAAATTACTCTCGTTGGAAATACATTCATATTTAAAAAATGCAAAAAATTCCTCGCTTCCGAGTATCGAACTAAAAATATTTCAGATGCGAGCCTATAACTCTCGGCTTATATACACCCGACGTTCATCGCAAAATGCTTAACTCATTCGCTCGCTCGCGCGCGCGTGTGTGTGTCACTTTCTTCGCCGCTCGGGCTCGCGCGTTTGGGAACTGCGAGAGCAGCAGTGGCGGCGCTTGTTGCCTCGCTGTATAATAGACCGAAAGAAACTTTTATATCACTATTTACTGCGGCTTTATATGCTGTTCTACAATTTATTATTTTATAGCGATTCGTCCCCACCCAACAAATTGTTTATACAAATAGCTAACGGGATTTATTTTTGTAGATAAAATATATACTGGTTGGCTATTAATGGTATTTTTCGATGATTTATAAGAATATATTTTTGCATATTAATATCCATTTTGCATTCTATCCTCTCACTTCTGTGATTCCGCAAAATTGATTGGATTTTTGACTAAATTATAAAGATCATTGATCGCAGCTATCGGTCAGATCTGCCTTTGCAACGAAAAAATTGTGCAGACTCATTTCGCGTGCTATTTTTACATTTTTTTTACCGTTACAATAATTCTTAAAGTTGATAAAAAAAAAAAGGAAATATTTCAAATTATGTACGTTTTTTCGAACTTGTATAATTACAATATCGTCATAAGTAAATTTCCTTGCTACTTAATTTATGAATTATACTAATATTTGATATCGATGTTCAATGCATTACATAATTGTCATTTTTGAACAAATACTGGCAGCATATAATGTCAATACACGTTGCTTTGCAAAAATAAAAAGAGCCATAAATTTTGCCTTCGTTCTTGTTCAAATTAAATGGTCAATTTCCATGTAGACATTACCCACTCGTTAAACGATTCTAAAAATACACGCGACGATACAAAAGGCGGCGCAAAGCTAAGTATTATAAAATGTTGATTAATCTGAACGGCTGGTGGCGAAGAAAAAAAAAGTTAAAATAATGATAAATTTTTATTAACTAGCGCGTAGCGCTGCGCTGCTGCCGCTATGTAATTCATAATAAAACGCAACTCACATGTATTAATAATGTTTCGTAATACGCTAATATACATCGTTATACGTTATTTACAAACGAGCCGACTCGCACACAATAGATACAAGCCCATTTAAAAGCGAGACGAGAGAAAGAGAGAGAGAGAGAGAGAGAGCCCTGAGCGCGCGAGCGATGATGCTTTTATGACTCCATCGTGATTGTGCGTTAAATTACAATAATTTTCAAATTTAAAAAAATCAATTAAGTTGAAGCGCGCGCGCGCGCGCACGCAGGGATGCGAATTTCTACCGAAGAGCTGCTGCTGCAGTCTGCGGGAAGAAGACTCTCTGCGACAACCGTAAAGCAATTTACGGATCATAAAATTCAAAAATTGTACCCGCACGCACAGAGATCGCCCCGGCAATGGGTTGCGAGTCGTGCGCGCGCGCACATACACACAACCAAATTACTCCGACGACGTGCTTACGTAATTTTCTCGCTCGCTCTGTGTGAGTGCGCGCCCGCCCGCTTTATATTTGCACACTTTAGTGTCACTCGTACCGTAGCAAGTCGGTACGTACACGTATATGCGTATGTGTGTTATACTCGTGCTGCAGCACAGCGTGCACGCCCCAACGAAAAGACGTAAGAGCTGCTGAGGAGAGAAGAAGAGCGAGAGAAAGAGAGAGAGACCCCTTGGCTGAGTTGATTTTTTCGAGCACATCTGCAGTTATAGGAGCAGCCGGCGCATACGTATACGTATATATAGCTATACAAGGCGCGCACATAGTAGTAGTAAGCAGTAGTAAAAGAGTATAGTATATGCTACTACGGTGTGGCACGCACGGCATTTCCGGCAACGCGATGCCCCGGCGACGATAGACGCTATATTACGCTTCATAAGTAATTCCCCGCGAGCGTCCACACACACACACACACACACTCCGAGTCCAGCTACGTACACACGTGTGTGTATTTTTGCCGGCGTATGTATACAGAAGGTGATTACGATTCTGCGACGGAGCAGCGCATACTCCACGGCAGAAAACTTGAGTCGAGCGTAGCGAGGGCAACCTGCGCGCCGTTGAATCGCCAAGCGCCAATAATAACAATGATGATTCGGAGCAGCCCCTGCTTCGCTGTATTTACGTTTTCTCCATGGAGCTGCGTGCGTAGTTTTGCAGAATTGCGCGCGAACGAGCCTCGTGTGTGCTGTTGCTGCTGCTACAATAACTATGATCTGGATGTGTGTGTGTGTGTATGTGTGTATGTATGCTGCACGCGCGCGAGGCGCCTTATCGTCAATATTGTTTCGCTGATAAGAGGCAATTAAATGACGAGTTGGCGAATTTCGAATCGTTAGAAATGAATGTAATGCCGTTGCTGATTTCGAGCTATGCGAGCTTCGCCGCTGCTGCTGCGCTTCGCACTTTTCTTTCTTATTATACGAACGTATATGGGTTTTACGTTTCGAAGCTATGACGTTCGTTCGTATGATATATAGGTATATAGGAAAGTGAGCACGACTCATGCTGCGGTCGAGCCTCGCACGCGAGAGAGAGAGCCCAAAATATTTACTTTTGTCGGAACTAATTTTGCATCATTGCAGTTGCATGATTGGGCCTCATCATGACTAATTCTCTATAACCTTCGGTTGAGTGGTTAATGATTTTCAGGAACCATGGCGCACACGATTGTTCGTGTGTGTGTGCGCGCGTATATCTGAGCTATTATATACATGTTTATTGCACGAGGCGTCGTCTCACGTATAGAGAAAAAAAATTATGAATAAAATGATATAAAAAACGTCATCGCTCGTAGTTCGTATTACGGAATCAGGAAGTTTGAAAAGTTGATCGCGCGCCCATGGGGACTGCCGCGAATCGATTGTGTTCTTGGAAGCTCTCTCGGTAATTAAGTGAACGCAAAACTTTTTTATCGTTTTCTCTCCTCTCTTCTCTCCTCTGCTCGCCGTCTCCACACACACTCTCTGTGTATGTATGCTAGTGGCGTATACGAAAAAGGGGGAAAATGCTTCCGGCTTGGAATTTTTGGCTGCTGGCCAATTTCCTCTCCCCAAAGATTTTGTCAGAGTCGTTATCAATGGGGAATTTAATTGAAAGCGAGCGCAGAGTCGGTCCACGCGAGAGCTCATTCACGGAGTATAAAAAGCTCGAAATCGCCTACTTTTGTACGGGTGCAGAGGCTTCGATGTTTCTTTAATTTTTAAACAGTTCAGTAACCCAATATAATCTTATTAAATTCTATTAAGCGGTATAATGTTGTTCATTCACAGATGAGCGAGAATCCATAATCCACCGAGACTCGGGTCACTTATGGTATTTCTTAACTTACCGATGAAATTTATAGGCTCATAAAGATCGAGCGAGCCACGAAACGCGAAACCGTTTTGAAACTTTGCTCTAGCCGAAAAACAACGCTTGCGTACACACACGCACTACTCTAAAATTCATGAGCCGAATGAAATCTTCCTCGCACGCGCACTGATAAAATTAAATCACGATCACGCGATTCTGCGTTGACGACAACGGACGACGACGAAAAAAAAGAGATCGCCATGAGCTCTCTTTATCAATGTGTTTTTCTTAAATAAAAAAAAGAGATGTCCCGAATATGAAACTGCCGCGCGCACGCCCGATGATTCGATAGCAAACATACGTGTGATAGCCGTGTGTATATTTAGAGTCTATATCTCGCACGAGCATGACTAACCCTCTTTTGGCTGTATGCGAGAAGAGCATTTGACAAAAAGAAGAAAAAAAACTGAAATCTCATCGGTTGCACAGTACGCTGTAGCTGAAAAGTTGCTCTTTCATGTATGTTACGAAACTCCAAATGATCCAAATGATCATGGGGTGCATTGGGCTTAAGCGATGTGCGTGTAAACCTCAATTAATAGCGTATAAGCTCGAGGTAAACAAGCAGTCCATCGACGTGTGTGCGTTATATAGACGCACTCTCAGTTACCGGATCAAACGCTCTGACCTAGTGCCGTGTCCGATCGAGGCACACAAAAAAAAGTCGAAGCATTAAACGCCACGAAAGGAATGATTAGTCATAAAAACGCGTATATAAAAGGTGTATCAATTGCATTCTCGAACTTCCGAGTAGCTATAGAGTAGAATATTAATGATCATTAAAGCAATTGAGCCTGAGCATTTTTCGAATAACATTTGGTACTTTACAACCGCGCATGAAGTGCAGGCAGTTAGTTTCGATGATTTTTAAAAATCTCAACGATCTCCAGTATCAGGCATGTAAACATAGTGAAAAACCAGTTTCACTGTACCGACATACGCTTCATCATTGTAATTTGTCAACATTAGATTTTTGTACGTCTTTATTTATTATCAAGTAGGTATTTAATCGAAAAAATTGAACAATAAAAAAAAGAAGAAATTCCGCGTATGATATCACTCGGCGACGATAAAATTTTAACATGACTTAACATTTTTTAGCACGTGTTGATAATATCCCAATTTATTAAAAAAAAAAAAAAAAAGAACTAACTATTACTAGTCTCGCAAAAATATATAAATGAAAAAAATAAGAGAGAAAGAGAGAGAGAGTGCAAAAAAAAATAAGAGGCGCGCGCGGACACATACATCAAAAGTCGAGAGATATAGAAACGAGCTTCATCCCGTCTCTCACGCTCTCGCAGAAAATCACACGCGTCCGCGCGTGCGAGCGAGCTTCTATGCTACAATAATAATAATAATAATAATGTACAATTGAAGATAGGAAGTGATGAAATGTACAGTTAGCGAATCGTCGGACTTATCAATGAAAACGTAAGGTTGCTTCAATTTCATTGACTCGACTGCGTGTATCGCCTTCGCTCGTTTCTCTCTCTCCTTTTTTCCAACCACCTCGAGGCAAATTTTCCGTTCCAACAGTAATTGTAGGGAGCGAGGGTATGTGCGAGGCGTTGAAGGACACACAAGCACATCGTGAACGATGAAATTATTTATCATGCAAATTTACTGCCTCGAGGGTGTAGGTGAGCATAAACGAGAGAACTTGACACTCGAAGGGAGGGGAGAAAATAACCCCTCGTTATAGAAAAATAAACGCTGTGAAATTGTATATTACATAAAGCGTGAAAAAACAAAAGTTATAATATTTGCTTTGCACTCTTGGTATAGGAAAAACAACAACGTGTCGGGTCGATTTTTGTTTAATTTTAATGATGATATTAAATTTTAATTGACACGTTGTGCGCAAATATTATAATTGAATTTCAAAACGACCAATTTAACGGTATATTCTAAATCAACAGATATAACACTTGTTTATTGAAAGAAAAAAAAAAGAAGAAACGTGTGGTGCAACAGAATAGTCTCATTAGAAGACAAACTTTTTTTTCGGCACACGTGTACATTATTCATCGGCAAAAACAATCGTAACGAGCCGATCGCGCGAATCGCGTTTCACAATAATCGGCAAAAACGCGTACCCGAAAAGAAAAAAAAAATAATAACAACCTGTGCGTATATAATACGGCGTTATTGCTAATATGAATTTATACTCAATGACACAATGCTAATCTATAAATTCTTCGTAATCAACGCGCACGAATTGCGGTGCTGTGCGTACACGATAGCTCGTACATAAGTAGGCATGAGCGCGCGAGGGGCGCGAGGGGCTCGAGACTTTGAGTGATATACGAGCGGGCGCGTACAAGTGCGAGCTTATGCGTGTGTGTGTATTAAAAGCCAAAGGAGAGAAATGCTGTGTGTGCCAGTGCGAGCATAAGAAATTGCGCACGTGATGGTGTACGAAGCTCCGTATGAGACGGCACTCGAGAGAAAGAGACAGAGAGAAAGAGTGCGAAAGGAGCCGCAAAAGAATATGCTAACAGATGCGTAACACATTTTTTAATCGAAATAGCAGACATCCTTCGAAAGGCTACGTATGTGTCTGTGTGTGTATGTGTGCAAACGAGTATGACCCTGAATGAGCGTTTGACTCTTTTTCTCTTGCAGTATCATCTCTTTCTCTCACTCTCGCGGGAGTACGTACAGTATATAGTCTGTAGCTTCCGGTGTAAGTAGTGCGCGCGTATGGTTTGCGTACGCGCACGCACATGTCAGCGCGCTGCTGTGAATGAAAACTGATAGCAAGTACAGCTTACTTTGTTAGAAGCTCGAGCTACTGCTGTTGCTGTTGCTGCTGCTTCTGCCTTTTGAAACAAAAAGGAAAAGATCAAACGTACGAGAGAACGAAAAAAAAAAAAAAACGTAACCCGCTCTCGGAGCAGCCGGCCGGCGATCGTGTACAGATCTCGCTCGACTCGCTTCTCGGCCCGAGCGCGCGACCAAAAAAAAAAAGCTTGCCTTCGCCGCGCAAGTGCTAATTGAACGAGCTTTATACGCCCGAGAAATTATCACGATGAGAAAATACTCACACAAACACGCGTACATACACAAAGCGCAAGGTTTTTGCGATAAAATTTCACGGAATAGCTGATATAATATTTTACAAAAAAATGAAACAATGCTGCTTATGATATTGAACGTTAATGGCGATCGCTGGAAAAACGAAAAATCGCGTGTATGCATTCATTTATCACTGAAATTCGAGGCTGTGGCAATGGTGCAATCGAAATTTTAACGAGTAACTATACCCACTGACCCACCCGTGAGTGAAAAAAAAGGGCGAAGAGAGAGAAAAAAAACGTTACATTGAAAGTCGATAATATACAATATCGAATACCCATTACCTAATCGCATTAAAGGAGCAAAAAAGAAGCTCGAAGCCATACCACCGATGCATGCGTATGCGCCGCGAACGAGCGGACGCACGAGAGATCTCTCTCTAATGGTCAACCGCAAGAATTAAGCGTTAATATCCGGTGAGTGCTGCACAGTGCACGAGCTACGCGTGCGTCTAGATGTGTGTCTTTCGAACGTTGCAAAAGATATTCGAATATATATATATCGTCAAGTGTACGTACGCGAGGAGGACTTTTTCTCTCTCTCTCTCTCTTGCACGAAAGTCGTATATATATACCCTAGTATAACTGCCTGAAATGCACATTCCAGGCGAAAACGAGTTCCTCCATATAGTATATAGCACGTAGATATACGCGTATGCACTTGCTCTCTCGCGAGTTTATAATGCGCGTGTGTGTGTGTGTGTGAATCGACTGCGTATAGGCTTACAGTATAGAGGACAGGACACTGTCACACTGCAGCGGGCACGCGGGCCAAGGAAATCCGAAGACGCGCGAGACTGCGCGAGAAGAAACTCCTTTAAAGAGCCTCGTTTGTTTATCTTCATTTCGTCGCTTTTTCCTTCATATTATACGCTTCTCGCGATCTATCTTTTGCCAACCTCACTTTCTTGCGGCCGCGCGTAATGGTTCAACCTTTTTTCGCCCTTTTTTTTCCTCTTTGCTACCTACTTCTTCTTATTCTTATTCTTATTCTTATTCTTATTCTTATTCTTCTCTTTCTCTGTGTGTGTGTGTGTGTGTCTCCCTCTTCGTGCAGCGCGAGAGATCTTTTGCATAACCGAGCCGAGGCGCGCACGGAAAGAGACACACGGGAGAGACGAGTGCAGTAGGTATGCGACTGCTTATAATATAGCCCAAGCTCGAGCACATGTGTTAGTGCGTGTATGTTGCTACGTATTTTGTAATTTGCCGTGTATTATTATCGTTAAGATGCGCGTCTCGGCAGCGGCAGCGAGTCTAAAACGAGTTTTCGGGCTTACTTGGCCTTTTCTGATATTCTTCTTGTGTGTAGCATTGATATATAGATACGTATCTTCTCTCTTGAACGTAGCGCGCGCGAGTATACATACGCATTGGTCTCGGCTACTTCATGAAACCAGGAAAGTTTTCGAGTATAAACTCCTGGGGTATGCATATACAGATCCACAGCACACGTAGTCGACGTGGGAAATTGTCAGGCGCGATTTCTAAGGATTTATTTATAAAGAAACACACGTTCGACTATTCATTCTTAAATTATAGTCTCTCTCTCGAGATTCATGAAATTCTTTGATGCGCTCAAATTTTATTACGTGTATATTTAATCAATGAAAAGATTATCTGATGATCTGATCTATCAATGCGCTAAGTGATCTCTGTTTCGAACGTAACACACATATGGTACGACACAGCAATTTTTTGGACTCGAAAAATAGTAACTTCTTTCTAACGTATTCCCAGGTATATAAAAACGTCATTTCGTCGATCTAATTAAATGCTCGATTGTATGTATCGAAGATTTTCCGACAAAGATGAGGACTAATTAAAGCAATTTCTTGGAAATGAAAAGTTTACTCGATACCCTTGAATCGTATTCATAAAAAGGAAATTCGATTCCACGCCTATACACACTGCTCGCACACCTGGCAGCAATAAAAATGATTTCCAAGTCGAACGATGAGTCTCGAGTACACGTATGCGTATCGCCGTACAATCAATCAGCTTGGAAAAAAATCCCTCGGTGTATTCGATTCGATGCACGCCTGCGTGTGCTCTATTAAAAAATATTAATCTGCTTTTTAATAACAACAACGACGACGCAACAGCAACAAAAAACGAGCAGCAGCGCCCCGTCGATATTAAGCGTAAATCGTCCCGATGTTAATTTCGCGGAATATGTCACACACGTATACAATTAAAACCACTGCCGAAACAGGTTTGCGCGCAGCGTATACGCATACACCGGTCGCGCGTCGCGGCGTGTTTTCATTTAGACCTCTTCGTACATTATATACACGGTGCATAATATGTATGTTCGCAAGCACGAATGAAAATATAATCCTTATAACCGCCCGCGTTAATAATAATTTAACGATATTTTTCATTTTTATAGACTATAATATCTCATAGGTACATCACTCGTTTAAAGCATATGTACGTATGTGTGCACCAATTGATACCGTATTGCATCGAGTCGCTACACGACGGAATAAATTCAGAATGTAAAATCATTGTTAGTAATAATTGTGCACCCGAGGCAGAAAAGTCCAGCTATAGAGTGTGCAGCAATGGACAAGAGAGAGAGAGAGAGAGAGAGAGAGAGATAGAGAGAAAACATCCCTTTTGCTTAAGGTTTGTACATATAAGAATCATCTTAATTATCCCAGAGAGGATGAATGTGTTACGCGAATCATAAGTATACGAGGCGCAAACTGTATCACATTCGTTAAAATTAATTGAAATGATTCATGTATGCATAATACAAATAATCGTATCTGTATATGCTCAATAGAGTCTGGATTATATGCAAATGCATTCATTGCAATTTTTAGAAACAGGGGCGGTTACAATGCTCAATGACCAATATTCAAATGAAAAATTGGACAATATTTTGAAAAAAACATCCATCGTATTCCAGATTATGTTAAATATATGATTTTATCAACACCGAAAAAAACATTGAATTGCCAGAAATCGTTTCTCCATATATTTTTCAATGATCAGTTTTACAACAATCATATTTTGATCATGTCATGTCTTGTAAAAACCTACAAATTTGTAGGCTCGAAATGTTTCTACGATCTTTATAACTAAAATGGTGAGTGAAATAGCATCGACGATAAAAACTACTTTTTTCGATTTGTTATTTTTTGAAGTTTTCATTTTAATGCAATGTCATAACTAGGCTAGGCTAAGGTAGGATCGCCATCTAGCGGTCAATATATTTTACAGCATCTAATGGTTGGAAAAATCAAATTCTTTCACTTTACAACACATCGATTATGACTATATGGTAATAGTTTTCCGAGAAAGTCATATTGACCAGTGTCTATTTATTCAGCCATTTCAAAGGTATTGTCTTTTATAGATCCCTCAACAGTCGATGAAATTTTTTCTAGAATGTGTTAATATTTTTTAGATGAATTACTACATAGGCAAGCTCATTTTCGAGTCAACTTTTATCGACGATTATTAATACATCGGATGTACATTTAACAAAACTAAATATATGCTTTGCAGCTGTGGCCATATATATATTACATTCGTACGCGTAAACTGTATCGCATTCGTTAAAATTAATTGAAAATATTTGTACAGGCATTATACAAATCATCACGTCTGTAAATAATCAGCTGTAAGTTTATTAGTCGCAGATCGATCGGGACGTTGTATACAGTCTGTGCAGCGGCGAAAACTTTTGCGGGACGCAAGCGATAATGTCACGTTCTAACGGTATTTACGTGCAGAGCAGTCTGAAACGCCCACAATTATAAGAGCTATATCGGCGACGACGACGAGGATCAGCCGCCGCCGCCGTTGTCATTCCTCAGCATCATTTCTCTCTTCTAGTGCTCCACTAAATCGCATGCCTTCCTCTTACATAGGATACGTTATGTGTATATACGCAGGCAGCTGCATGTGCTGCATGTATCTCTGGCGCGCTCCGAGTCACTCCCGCCGAGAGCCACACTGTACGCGCGTACGATATAGTATTCGCGGCGTCTGCGAGCGGGGCCCTCTCTCTCTCTCTCTCTCTCTCTCTCGAGCCATTCATAAAAATGAAGCGCGCGGACATATAGATATAAAAGTCGTCGTCATCTTTGCGCGCGAGGAGTTTTAATCGAGGGTACGCGAGAGGGAGGGATGATGTCGGGGGAGTGGGGCGCCGTCGCTGCACAACACACCGGGAGTAGTATATCGGTACATTCACTATGTACGAGTTGCGACTTTTTTTTTTTGCTTCGCTATGCACTATGTGCGCACGGCGGGCACCGGATGCGATTGTCGCGCTTGCAGCTCTCTATATGCACCGCTGCTGCTGCTGCCGCATTACCTACTATATAGTGATATAGACCCGACGACGACGACGACGACGACGACGAAGAGGATGACGATCGTAGCCGGTATTATGTTGTACATATATAGTGCTGCTGTGGCGCACGAGGCTGGCCGCAAGGTGCGGGGATCCGAGCCGAGGATCGCTGACTGCAGCAAGGCACTGCCTGCCTACCGCTGCACTATTGCGCGCCTTTTGTTTTTTTTTTTTGTTATCGCGTAAGACTCGCTGTGTATACACACAGAACAGATATGCGCGTGCACTCACGTAGACTGCGCAGAGCTATGCGGTCATGCAGTCAGCGGCAGCAGCGGCAGCGGGAGTTGCATCGCTCGCTCGCTCGAGTAATATGGGTGAGCTAACTGCACGATCGATCGATCGACGTACAGCAGCAGCAGCAGCTCCGAGAGAGTCCGATCGTTAAGCAGCCGCTTTACAACTCGAGCTTTATATTTATACCACTGTTTATATAGACTTGGCGATCGCCATGGAGTATTCGCACCTGAAATGGATATGCTGCTAATGGTGTGCGTGCACTCGATCGCGGGAGGTAAATCGTCTCTTTTTCGGCCGCGACTGGCCATTGCGCTAAAATAGACCCGATGCACGCGATCTCCCATACACAACCATGTGCATCGCATATAACACGATCGCAATGACATATAAATAAAATAGCTCCGCGATGGGGCCGGGGGTCGCGCGTCCATATACGTGCGAGCTGCGTGGCGGGAAGCCGACGCGCGATTCGCGCAGATTATTTTACGCGCTGTGTTGCGTTACATTGTATTATATACACTCGCGCACACCGAGGTATATCCACTACATACGGGATGCCGATTTTCCGTGTCATTTTCAATCGACGACGAAAACGAGCGTCACGACTCGTGTGTGCAGCTACGTCGACGTCGTCGTCGTCGTACGTATGTGCAGGTGTATATAAAGAGGTGCTGCAGCAGCGCATTCGCACGTAACAGTCGTTATAATACCTCGTCGTCGTCGTTGTGTCGCGTACATACGTACAGTCGTAATCGTCAGCGAACGAGGCGGCGGTTTCTGAATTATACGTACACACGCGCACACGTGTTTCGCCGCCGCGCGAACATCTCGCTTCTTTGCGCTGCAGCAAATGCACGTGCGCCACCGCCGCCTCGCAGAAACAACGGCAGCAGCAGCGGCAGTCGCCGGCCAGCCAACGTAATGACCTTATAGACGACGCGAACTCGCAAACTCGCCTTATGCACCTCTCTCTCGCTCGCTCTCTCTCTCTCTCTCTCTCTCTCCGCATGAGCAGCTACGGAAATAACACGAGAGCTTATACACATATACGCGCACAAGCAGCTATGCTATATGCTCTCGCATGCATGTGCAGCATACGCACCTTATCGCGTCTGGCTCGTTCGTTCGCGCGCGGGATAAATTAAATGTCGCTGCAGTCGAGGCACAGCGCAGGTATGCGCCAGAGCTAGCCGCACGCTCCGTTGTGTGTAGTAAAATGGCAAAGTGTCCCGTGCAGCGATGTGCAGCGCTGCAGAAAAGGGAACCGAGAGAGAGAGAGAGAGAGAGAGAGACTGCAGCTCGTGTGTGTGTGTATATCGCACAAATCGGCCAAGTGCATGGCTCGACTGACTCGCACACAGACCAAGACGCTCGTATTATTATGTGTGTGTATGTGCGCGAGCTATGGAAGACGACCGATCGACCATAAGACGTAGCCGAGGAAAAGATTGAAAAGGATATTTTAATCCGTATGGTGCATGTATAGGTACCTGGGGTTCCCCTATTATGTGCATATAGGAGCTCGGCAGTATATCGGCAATTGCCACTTTTCAAAACTGTAAAATCAAGAATATAAATTGAATTTTTCCCCCTTGTTCTTCTCTCTTGTTTTTTTCCTCTTCTGTTTTTTTTTCTTACATGACTCGGAAGTACATGTAAGCATAAAATCACTTCAAAAATTGGGCCAAGAGTTCTCTTTGAAATGCATTAAGCACTCTATGGAATGGAAAGTTTTTAAAAGTCATCTTTCCTTTGCAGCTGCAAAGGAAAAAACAAGTCATAGCTTTGACATTCGAACTCCTAAGGCTAGAGAGACGAGTGCTTTTCAATAAAAGCACGTAAATTAGGTGGGCGTGTTCACATTTTCCCTCGTAAACAAAATCCCGGCTTTGACATCTACGCTGCGTGTCACGTCTCGATGACATATATAGACGCTGGATGTCCCGAGAGAGTCTTAATTCGGCTATTTATAATGGACCTGTCAGGATTTTAATTATGCAGCTGCTGCTGTTGTTGCTTATGACATTATATCGACGCTCGCTAGTTCCCTTTTTCATACACACGAACTTTAGCTCACACGCGTGCATGTATTGCGCTTTTGCACTAGCGCAAATAAACTCGGCGAGTGTATTGCGTGCATACTCGATTTACGGCTTTTCCGGGGGTCTTTTCATCGGCGGCTCTCTGCGGGCGATTCTGCTGTACGCGGCTACTCTCTCTCTCTCTCTCCCTCTCTCACACACACGGACGCGCTAATAGTGTAATCATTATCTTTTCAAACAATTAACTCGCAGCTTCTCGTTTGTATACTATAATATACTCGACGGTAAATCAACATGTATATAATACACCTATAGTATATAATGCAAGTACTTGGCCTGGGTAATTAAATAAAGTCCATGAGGTTGTGCCGAGCTACTACCACACGGACGTCATGAACAACCATCAATCCTCGGGTTGCAAAATGAATACGTACGAACAAAAAAAAGGAGAAAAAAAAGGAAAAAAACTTCGAGTAGACGATGCTCTCTGACTCGCTCGAGAGCAATAGGACGTACATAGGTATATCTATATAATTATATAGGAAAATATGCAACAATCATCTTACGGCTCGTGGAGACAGGTCTCGCGCGCAGACCATGGCACTATAGCGCGAGCTGCACTGCGCGCGCGGTACACATTATTATAGTTCGCGAAAGTTTGCTCAATCTTTTCCACCTATACTACACGCAGTACACAGCGCTCGATCCAGCCATGAAGTACTCGGTAATTTTCGGGCTTTCGACGCTCAAAGTATCGCAGAAGAGATAGCGCCAGGAGAGATAAATAAACTTATCGATTCATCCGCGAGTCGGTGCAGAAAGAGGGAGAGAAAATTGCAGGCCAATTGATTGGCATCTCTGATCCTCTCGTTGGTGCACGCTCGCACCTTGCATAATTCGTGTACATATCTGCGGTACACACACACACACTTTTGCGAACGTAGCTCTTTCACCTTTAGCATTACCAGTCGATACAGCTAGGAAAATCACTCGTCGCGCGATCCTTGACACGCGCGTTAATGATTTCAACACGGCGCGATCCTTGCGGCATTTTATTATTATAATGTGCATAAGTATGTGTATACAAAAGTACGCGAGCATCTTTTACGGCGCTAAACGACACGCATCAACGCACCCCTATTAATAGGGAGAAAAATTCCAAACGCGTGTAGACAGACGTGGCGCGGCGGCGACTCTCGTCTTTTTTATCATTATTATACAAGCTCGCCTCGCGCGCATATCTCGCACGCATATTATGTACTGCACATACTGGCATACGTATACGAAGGCTGGGCAGAGCCGAGGAAGATCCCCGTAGTAGGTACTATGCAGCGAGACGCAAAAGTGCTAATTTGAAGAAGAGAAAGTCTCGGAGCGTATATGCGACTCGACGACGGACACCGAGCTAGGCGCGAGCTCGAAAGTAAAAAGAGTCAAATCCTTAACATGCTCCCGTAGCCGTTGCGAGCGTGTGACGATCGTGCAGCATCCTATATATACATACCGAGAGCGCGCATATACACAGGCCGCGCGACAAAAGATAACATTTGCAGTGCTTGCTCTTTGTGGTCGTTCATCTCGCGTTCCCTTTCTCTGTCATTCTCTCTCTCTCTCTCTCTCTCTGCAGCCGCCCGCTGCGCGCTCGTCCCGACTATTTTAAGGCGTTTTCGGAGTGTATAGTAATAATATGATGTTTCAACTGAATCGTCGGCGGCTGCGACAACGACCTACATTTTTCTCCACCGACTTGGTGGTAGCCGAGACAATTTCGTGCTTATAACGTATGCACACGTCTTACGAAGAACTCGAGAGAGATTGCATTTTTATTTTGTGAAGAAAAGGCGGTTTGAACTTTCTACGCGTGTGTGCCACACACGCATTAATTTATGATCATGATATAAAGAAGATTTTCAATTTGTATATCTCTGATCGATATATACGAAGCGATGCGCCCGTAATACGTGTACCACACCGCCTGGGAGACTTTTACATACGTAGTTTCGGAGAGAGAGAGAGAGAGAGAGAGAGAGAGTGATTGAGATTGAAAATGCAGACAGCCGTAAAATAGCGTATTAAGCTCGAGCATGTTCACGAATTTAACGTCAAAATGAGAAGAGAAAAAGAAGAGTAGCTCGTCCTTTTTTTCCATCGAATTCGAATAAAATCAAAGGACTGCGTGGATTAACGTGCACCGATATCTTTTTCACTCTCGATAGTGCATTAAAATTACGGATATTACAGATATGTAGTCAGTCTCGCTATTCACAGACACGATCGGTTTATATATCATTGAAATAAAACCGATACGCTAAGTGATATATACAGATGATATAATACGGAACCCTCGCGTTCAAAAATTTAACAGTCAAAAAAAAAGGAAGGTACTGCGGATATGAATACGTATACCATACGTAGCGGGTAGTTTAATTGATTTGGCTTAAGCAGAATCTGTACATACGCGACACATGAGCGAGGGGCACCGTAACACGAACCGTCTAATATCACTCGAAGGATATGGGCAGCAGCAGCAGCTATAGCAACCCCATAATGTAGAATATATAAAGGCCCGGGCAGGCAGTGGCAAGTGTCCGAGTTTCCGCTTCGCGCGTCCTTTAAAATACTCACACATTATATATTCGATCATGGCTACTGGTCGCCGCTCGCATATGTGTGTGTGTGCCTAAGGCCTAGTATAAGACAGCGTCATATATATCATCCAATGTATTATGAGTGTCGAATTCGATACTCCGTGAGAATATTGCATACATATGCTTAAGAATAAAGATCTCAATCGAGCTACGAGCGTATACGCATGCGATGGGAAGAGTTGGCGCGAAAGAGAGTGAGAGAGAGAGAGAGAGAGAGAAAGAGAGGCGCGCACATGCATAGAGAAAGAGAAATGAGCGAAGATTAAAGACGAAGAAACGCAATAGCGTCACGGGGATAAGAAAATTGTACAATAAGGCCGCGCGTATAAACATGCTTTGTTTTTTCTCACTTAATAGATGATATTTCTATCTCTCTCTCTGTGTCTCTTATATTCAAAGGCGGCAACAGCAGCTCGCAGCTTCATAGACTTCGCGGCGCATCTCGCACTCTATACACACACACACACACACGATGCGATAACGAACGTCGCGCTTATAAAATATATGGAGCAGAGCGCGTCCGTCCAAGTCGACGTCGACGATGATCGCTATCGTAGTATAAATAAAACTATGACTTTTACCTTTTACTTTTGATTTCTTCACTTTTTCTTTTATCTAGCTGACTATTAGAAAAAAAAAAAAAAGAAAAGATGAAAAAAAGAAAAAAACAGGAAAAAACAAAGATATGTACTATAAATCGGAGATAAGGGAAAATTCACCGTTCATTTGCGTGTATAGTGCGTGTGTTTGCATACATGCTTTTATATACGGGCCCGTATATTATAATAGCTCGCACACATCGGCGATCGCTTGCGCTTGATCGAGCTTCGATTATATTGCCTCGCGAGTCTCAAGGGAGAGAGACGAGCCGCGCGTATATAGCCGATCGTATCGCCTAGGAATACATTACGAGTCCGCGCGCGCGTGTGATATACAACTTTTGAAATTACTTACGTAAACTTTATCTCGCTCTCTTATATTATTATTGACTTTTTGTCTTACTTTAAGTTTGAAAAAAAAAGAAAAACAACAGACACGCGCGCGCGCGCGTGAAAGAAGGAAAAATAAAGAAGATATGGTCGCTCTATGTGACATCGCGGTTAATATAATATTTTCGATCTATTATGTACGCGCGCGTACACTGACAAAATCGCTCGGAGCGCCGAGTCATTGATTTTCGATCGTGCGATTCGATCGCGTGTGCCGGTGGATGTATCGGTATGTGTATACGAACGCGAGGTATCGAGCAATTGCTTACATTATTTAATCAATGGCTATACGAATTCTTGTGCAAGCCTCGCGCGCACGCACATAAACACACACGCGAACATTTTTCTGTATAGCCCGCGTAGACGACGACGCGCGATATGCGTTTCATAATGCCAACTTTAAACAGCGGCACGCACGGACAATGCGTGCGTGTATTTATACATTGATTAAAATACCGATCACTCGGTACAGTCGCGAGCAGGGCATATTTATTTTTAAGAGATAGAGAGATGCTCTCACAGCGATCGTCGTAAACGTAACGCGTGCGACACGACCCCGGTGCTGTAACTTCAACCGTTTTGCTCTGAAAGTTACGAGAAGCGAGGTGCATTTTAGAAAAACGAGAAGAGAAGAGAAAATTTAACACACAAATTATACGAGAAAGGCTCACGAAAATTGCTGTATCTCAGTAAAAAATAAACTCTTCAGAGTTTTAAAAAGGGCAGTGGAAGCCATGCCACAGCTATTGTCTTGTATATAGATCCATCAACGGTCGATGAAATTCTTTCTAGAATATGTTAAAATTTTTTTGAGGGATTACTTAAATTATGTTCCTTGTAGCATTGTAATGACTCGCATTTAAACCGCCTCATAAAATTTCAATGCACCTAATTCTACATAAATTAGTCATATAAGTGATTACTTGGAGAGATAAAAATTTGATGGATGCTTTTCTGAGGTGGATGGGCAGTATAATTAGAAGAAATTAGATCAATGGACCGAAATACATCAGTTTTCTAATTTAATTTCCCGCCATACTTGATGTGACATATTTTAAACTTTTACTTTTACTAATATACGAGCTACTGTATCTAAACTCTTCAAGGCAAGCTTATTTTCGAGTCAATTTTTATCGACGATTATTATTATATCAGATGCACCGTTGCATTCTTTTAATTTTTGACCATGTACTTCACGAAACTAAAAAAATGCAGGAATGAAAATAAAATTGAACTTAACTTATTTTTTGAAAAAATTCGAAAATGTGAGGTGAGTTAAAGGTGTCGATGGATTTTTTAACTTTTTTTGACATGAGAAAATCGAAGCCGACATTAATTAGCTGCATAGGTTTTGCCAGCTTTTTTACAAGGGCATAATCGGTTTTCTGAATACACAACGTTTTTTTTAATGCTTCCAAAAATTTTGATTAGAGCTGAAATAAAATATTCTGAGCATATTTTAACTTCAACTTAATGATGTTATGTCTATTTACTTTTAAACTAGAATCAGCTCTTAAATAATATTGTTTAAAACACTTCCTAAGTACGCAATGCTAATACTATTAATATTTATTGATAATATACATTTACTGATCAAAATCGAATAAAAATTGAAAAAGTTTAGAAAACTTCAGTACATTTATCAAAAACTGCAATATGGTTGTAAATAATTTAGTATTTAGTACAAACAATATTTTTTCTCATTTTTGCCAAAGTATATTATCAGTACATATTAATATTATTATCATTGCGTACTCCGGAGACCTTATAAATAATATTATTTAAACGCTGATTCTAGTGTGTAGAGAACTGTCATAACAGTCTTAAATTTTTGGTTAACGGAGGCAATTTTTTTTTAAAGTTAAAATACTCATAAATGAATTTAATTACATCGACGAATAATACATTTTTTTCCTATAAAAAGTTAATAAATTTAACTCAGAACAACAAATATAGGCTAGTAAAAATGAATTTCTCTAGTTGCAGACAAACATCGTGACGCTTCAAAGATTGAGGTGATTAATTAATTCTTTTTCCTGGAATGACATGCTGCAGCATTATTTATATTTGAAGAAAAAAAGGGAAATGATCGGTCAGTTTCTGACATCTTAAATCCTATAAGCTAGATAGTCGTTCACGCATGCATGGCATGTATGATTTGGTTGGAATACAAAATAAGTAGGCGGTATTGTCTCCGTAATTTGGTACGCTGCATTCGAGAAAAATTCGGATTTCTATTGGTATGATGATTGGGTTAAAATAACAGATGTTTCTCACATAGACATGTGAGATAGTTTTAGATATAAAGCGAGAAAGCATTGTTTCAATCATAAACTTGCTCCAACAAGTCCGAAACTTCTGCTTTCACCTGAACATTATCTAAAGATCAATTAGAATTTAGATGACCATTTAACGCTCAATTTTTTCCTCCTTAAATTAACACAGCTGTTTTATTATAGGCAAAGACACACGATATCGTCTGTTAAAATCTTTATTGAGTTTCTCACATGCGTTGAAAAATAAACAAAATTCATTCATTATAGCAGATGAGATCTAGGATCAATTGTCATCGAGTGAAACTATCTTAGCTTGGTAACTAGAATACGAAAAGTTATAGGCGAAATAAGACACTATCCGTTGTTTACTCAACGTATAAAGGAAATCGTTCATTTAGAGTCGAGCGCGGTCAGCGGGAAATGCTGCGCCCACAAACAAATGAAGAAATTGACTTTTCTCTTCGTGCCGCGTAAAAAGACCATTAAAGCTTAAACATTATTACGGTTATGCTTGGAAAATGTCAATATAATGAAAATCACCGGACAAAAACAAAGTCTATTTTACTATCCGTACTAAGCGCACACCGTGTAATATAAGAATACTTGACGTGGAATGCGGAGCAAGGCGGTTGTGGGGAAAAACCCACGTCTGCGCGACTGCACTCATGATCCCGCGTGTAGGCATTTAATTCGGCTCTGATTAAACGAAAAATCCAAAAAAATAACACACCGGTATCACGTGTGCTCCGCCGTCTCATATGCGGCGTTCTTTAATTCATGACAATTAGGCAATGATTGCCGTACGTCGCTCTCGAGTTATGTATATGCACGTCTCGCATAATACGCGGAGGCAAATGAAACGAAGAAAGAGAGAAAAAAAAATCAAGGAGAAAGGGAGGAAAGAAAAGTCGACGCAGGTAGAATCGGATAGTAGAGCATTTTACCTTATTACAAGTCAGCCAAAGGATAATCGAGTTCTCTTGTCGCAGCGGACCGCCCAGACCACTGCCTCCGGCAACTCTCTGTTGACGCAGAATTTCCGAGTGCGTAATGCCGTGTTGCTCGAAAATCTCCAAAGATCTGTAATGCAGAAAATCAAAGCGATGGTTTTTTACATCTTTTTCGCTGATAATTTTATGCTGCGCAAATATAAACATTGTTTGTATGCAGGGCAAATGTAGAGCGCATGATAAATATATATTACCAATGAAAATGGTGAGGGCATGCGGATTTTTCCGATTATCATTCGGCGGGATGAGAACCCATGTGCTCCGCCTGTCTCGGGGCGGGTTTTTCCTGGAGGATGGAGGAGGAGGAGGGTGTAGTGCATATTGACGCCCCTTACGGAAAGTAGGGAGATCCAAATTACGAAAGGTAGGAATATTTTGATTTTAAGAGAAAAGTAGGAAGTTTTGGTATTTTTATTGAAACGCTGTCTTATCTCCTTAAGGTCATTGAGGACTGAACGATACCGCAGCGCCTCTATGGGTAAATACGCCATGCCTTATTCCACTAGTTCTTATGTAAATTAACATTGAATGCATAGAGGCGCTGCGGTATCGTTCAGTTCTCAATAGATGTCGTTACCAGTTCCAAATTTCAAGAGAAAATTTGATAACATTTTTAATCCATTATAAGCTGAGGTACGGCTTATTTCCTTAATATGACAAACCATAGATGGCGCGCTCAGTAACAAATTTGGCTTTTCAAACGCATTAAAACGAAACGTTCAGAAAAAACTTCAATTCGGAATAAAAATAGTTTATATGTAATTTATCCGCCACTCCAAATTTGTAATTAAAAGCCAAATCTTAACAATTCAGATCAGAGGATTAGGTTGCTCAGGAAAAAACATATGAAAATTATAATCTTCCCCTATTCATTTCGAAGGAAAAATTTAAAGTCCTCCCGGCGAGTCGAAAATTGCTCGTCTAATTAGTAAAGGCCGGTCGCGAGCCGCCCTGGGGCACCTATCGTGATTCTTCCTTTGTTTACATTTTGCACAGAGATATCCGCAATTAAAACGAAAGCGTAAGTTTATGTGTGTTTATATGTATGGTACGTGTGTCAGTCTCCTTGTGTCAATGCAATCGACGACATAATTTTTGACGTGCGTAATGTAAACAAGCTCGATATAAACCGCGGCAGTACTCGAGGTTAAAGAGAAGCGGCGAAATTTGCGCGCGACCAGAATAATCTGCCTCGGTGCAGAATGTCGAATTTTAAAATTGATTTGCGTTATCTTCTCTCGTGCGTCGAGCTAAAAATTGTAAAGCTAAAATTCCGGCGAGTTTATAAGCTATGTGTACATAATGATGATTGTATAGGTTGGACAGTCGACCGAGTTACCGTTGCCGCTACTGCCTGTATACACACAAAACAAACAAATTTCGATAACAACAAATTTGCGAGCTCCATATAAATAGGATTGTATGAGTAACTGAACGTACACACACGTGTATACACGGCATATACCTATATATGTAATCTAGGGAGTTAACAGTACTTAGTGCCCGTACATAGGCGTTTATGTAATCCTGGAATTTCTCATGAAAATGCATAAGTACGCAGGAATCGTCAAATTCTTACAATAGTTTCCTTGCAGCGGTGGTAAAGCAGCACGTAATACGGCCTCTATGTATGGGTATTTATGGCGAATAATTAGTCAAAATGAAAACAAACATACAGAAGCGCAAAAGAATGCCGCCGCCGCCACCGCCGACGCGCAGACGGTCAGAGGCCTGCACCGCTGCTGTATGCAGGCCAATTTCACGGCAAATCGAGCGCGCATACATATATATAAGTATAGATGCAGCAGCGCGGCCGGCAGGACTCGGCCAAGTGGAGATCCTTATCGGCCGCGCGCCCGCTTGTCTACTCTCTCTCTCTCTCTTTCTGTACGTGTGTATGCGTTTAAATGCACACACACCATCATCATCATCATCATCAAATGCCTGTTTGCTGCTGCTGCTGCTGTTGCTCGCTCGCATGTTTATATAATCACATTATAGCGGCGCATAGTATGGAAGGGCTTTTTCGCTTCGACGTATCTCTCTGTATAGGTGGCCGACCGCGAGTAGTCGCCGTCGATGGAAAAAAGTGATTTTACCTGTACTGCGCAGACTGCAGCGCGTGGACTGCGCGAGGAAGAAAGCTTTCGACAAATTGTGCGCGCGCGCGCCATCGAAATGGTGTAAACAAGTTTTTGCTCTACATATTTCTCGAAATGTCTCTCGGGAAGAAATGAATTAAATGCACGCGCTAGCGTAGTCTCGACGGTGAAAAGCACATTGTCTTACTAATTGCCATATCGTCCATCATTGTTTTGATATTTTACGCATAATTCAGAAGCCGATCGTATTAAAACGAAATCAAAGTTCCCGAGAAAGATTATATATAATAATTCAGCGAATCCTGCTGTCGCATCGGATCGTTGGCACGCGGTGATATCGCGCGCGATCCGAGACACGCTATACGGACCCTTCGTCGTCTTTATAATGCGTGCGGCGGCGATAGGACGACGACTTGGGCGCGCGCGCGTGGTGCTGCACACGCAGGATCGCTAGCTCAGCTCCGGTATACTGGGTATATAGTAGGTAAATTAATACGACTATATGTATAATATGTATCGCGATAGCAATTAGTGACGTGTGGATGATTCAAGCCCGCAGCCCGGTGTATATATATATATATTATACGCCATTTATTTTATCCGCGGTGCGCAAGAGCCGCGCCACAGGAATTTGCGCGCACGCCGCCGCCACAGCCAAGTGCGATGTGCCAAGTGCGTGCCTATACACACATACATACACCGATACATCGCATAGAGTATAAAACAGTTAAAATAATTCACTTTTTACGCGGCCCTATGCCACCCCTGTCTGCCCCTGTCTTGTGTCTCCCCGCGCGCTAGCAGCAGCTCAACGGCCGGCGCGCATTAACTTACTTGCCCATGCGCGCGCTTAATTTATTCATTCGTAAAGAGGGTTATACGCGTAAATAATATTATTACACAGTCACTGCACTGTGTATACATATGTATGCCATATAACGCGCCGTATACACGCAAACGCACACACATACGTACTTGGCTTAATAATAAGGGGGAGATGGTGTCTACGCGATAACTGCGCGCCACCGCCGCGTATTATATGCGAAACGATGCATTACGCAAAATTAATTTTTGAGGACTTTATAGTAGCACTTTGTATAGCTACTAACAACGGGCGTGCGAGGCGCGAGTAATCAAGATTTGCCCCCGTCGCGACTTTGTTATACATCGTCACCCAAGGACTGGGATTTTCGAATTAGAAAGTTGACTCGTCGTCGTCGGGCAAAGGAAATAATAAAATTCGCAATGCACTGAAAGAAATTATGAATTGGAAGCAAGACGAGAGAGAGATAAAAAAGTCGGCAGAATTTAGAGTCGTTGCCGAGGGGCAAAATCATGAATGCCGTATACGAGCGCGTTTAATACAGAGATCTCGTGCGCGCTCGCGTGCACTGCACTTGTGTGTCTGTGTTTATATATAATACGACGATATACATCGCCGCTCGCGATCGTTGCATGTGTGCAGCGCCGCGCGCAGCCCGCCATAATTTCCGATCCGATTTTTTGTGCGATCGGTCTTTTAAACCGCCTCGTTCGTGCTTACTCTCTCTCTCTCTCTCTCTCTCTGCCTCGTGCGCGCGAAATTTCTTTCTAATAAGCGTCTGCGCGTATTAAATGAGTGTGTGTGTATGTGCACGCGCATGTGCATAAGTAACCGCGCGAACACGTTTGCAATTTTCATTCATGCGCGCAAAGCTGCTGCTGCTGCTGCTGCTGTGTACACCGGCGTACTACATACTATCTTACGTACCATAGCGGTTCCTTGCGACCGAGTAAGAAAAGAGAGAAAGAGAGAGAGAGAGAGAGACTTAGAGATCGTAAAACTCGTTGCTCCGCACTCCCACACTGTACACACTCGTGAAAACTCTCTTTCCTGCCCCCCTCACTCTCCTTTGTGCGAGCAGTATATGCAATGGTACTGCACTTCCCTAATTCATCTCTCGCTGCAGCGGCCGTACGCGCGAATGTGTATATCTCCCACCGATCGAAGCCACGTGCATTATGCGCTGCTGCTGCTGCGGTGGAAGAAAAACCCGAAGAGACCCCGACCACGCAGTCTGGGTGCGGACCTGCTCTCGCAGCCGCGCAGTTGTAGCCACCGGAAGTTGTAGATTAATAGGACGCGGGGGAAAGGACCCGAACGCGCGCGCGAGGACGACGACAACGACTCGAGACTCGAGTGCATGCAGCCGATGAAAGCGCCTACGCATTAAAGACTTGCTCCTCGGCTCTCTCTCTCTCTCTCTCTCTCTCTCTCTGGTCGCCCACTCGTTAGGTATATACCGTACTCCTGCGGCTGCACTCGCGTGTACATGCACTGCACATAGTGTAAATGTGCATATGTAAGAGCCACGCTGCAAGTTGGTGCGGTGTGCGTTTTGCCAGGATATGTGCGAGAGGTACTATACTTCTCGAGCGCGCGGAGTAAGGATACTGCGCGGCTCTAATGCAACCTATGTATGCCAGCAGCGGCGGCGACGCAACGAGAACACGAGCGCCCGAGTTGGGAGGACTTTTTTTCGGGGGAGGTGTATTATCTTTTGTATGGAGGTATTGTGCCAGCAGCGCGGCCTGCTCGACGCACATACATTACGATACATCGCGTCGACCTGGACGACGACGACGACGTCGCGTTTATACAATTGCAATTAGCTAGACGATTTACGCGTAGGCCTCGAGATAAGCCGCAGTATAAAGTACGTCGAGCGAGCCGATCGGTGGCGGTGGTTCAAAAAGGATCGCCGATGAAAAGGATATGGGCTATATATGGAACCGCGTCCGCATATACATTCGTTATTTCCAATGGCGTGCCTCGTGTCGCGCGATTCCCTTCGTTAAAAAAATGAAATTGCCGCGCCATTAGCATAAAACAATACATTATATCGCATCGGAACTTATTAACCCTTTAACGCCCGAAGTGACCATTTTTGTACAACGTTTATAGCGATGAATTACACCGACTAAAAATTGTTTAAAAAATTGTTCAGATATCATTTCTTACGTAAAATTTAATGTACTTTTCGAATCCGGGGTCAGAATTATCGAAAATTTATTTAATAAAAAGTTATAAACAATTTTGTAAAAAAAACCATGAAATTTCAAGAAAAAAATCTCGTTTAATTCAAATTTCAACACGGAAAGAAGGTTCGCTCGTGCCTTTCACGCATATAGATTTGGTCAATGGCGTGTATACTTTATTGTAAAACAGCTATAAT